>CM070491.1:245000-430000 GCA_036324585.1 Champsocephalus esox
ACACACTACACCACACGACCACACACTACCACACACTACAACACACTACCACACACTACCACACACTACAACACACTACCACACACTACACCACACTACACTACAACACACTACACCACAACATACTACCACACACTATCAATCAATCAATCAATGTTTAATTATAAAGCCCAATATCACAAATGTTACATTTGTCTCAGTGGTCTTCACAGTGTGTACAGAATATCAGTATGACAATACGACACCCTCTGTCCTTAGACCCTCTGTCCTTAGACCCTCACATCGTACAAGGAAAAACTTCCAAAGAAAACCCAGTTTAAAGGGAGCATGGGAGAAACCTCAGGAGAGCAACAGAGGAGGGATCCCTCTCCCAGGACGGACAGACGTGCAATAGATGCCGTGTGTAAATTGAAAAGATAATACATTTGCAACATAGGTAGTCCAAATGTTTGGAAATGCATGTGTGTAATAGGAAGATTGATCCACGAGGATATCCATCCAGGACCAATGATCCAGGACCACAGCCACGACTCAAGATCCAGCGCTCGCGATCCAGGACACAAGACCGCAGGATCATCCATGACTCCGGATCCCAGCATATATAGACACCAAAAAGAAAGACATTTGGGGAAGCTGGGTTAATCGGAACATGAGAGTACACAGGTACAGACAGAGAGAGGGAAGAAGTAAGATGTCCCCTGACAAACTAAGCCTATATCAGCAAAACTAGGGGCTGAATCTAATCAGCCCTAACTATAAGCTTTATCAAAAAGGAAGGTCTTAAGCGCACTCTTAAAAACGGATAGGGTGTCTGCCATCCGAACACAAACTGGAAGCTGATTCCACAAATGTGTAGCTTGATAAGAAAAGGCTCTGGCTCCCATTGTACTTTTAGAGACTCGAGGAACAACCAACAACCCTGCATTCTTGGAACGCAATGCCCTAGTAGGACAGTAGGGTATAATGAGTTCTTTAAGGTAAGATGGTGCCTGCCCATTAAGGGCTTTGTAGGCGAGAAGAAGAATTTTAAATTCTATCCTGTGTTCTATAGGGAGCCAGTGTAAGGCAGCCAGAACAGGAGTAATGTGGTCCCTTCTCCTAACTCTGGTTAGTACACGAGCCGCAGCATTTTGAATCAGCTGAAGCAACTTGATTGACTTCTTGGTACTCCCTGATAGTAAAGAGTTACAATAATCCAGCCTAGAAGTAACAAATGCATGGACAAGTTTCTCTGCATCGTTTTGAGGCAAGATATGCCTGATTTTTGCAATGTTACGTAGATGGAAGTAGGCGGTCCTTGAAATTGATTTTATGTGGGCGTTAAAGGATAAATCCTGATCAAATATAACACCAAGATTCCTTACAGTCTCACTGGAGGCCAAATTAATGCCATCCATAGTTAGTATATCTTTAGATAATTTGTTTCGTAGATTATTCGGGCCAAGTACAATAACTTCAGTTTTGGTCGTGTTTAACATCAAAAAGTTTAAGGTCATCCACGTTTTTAAGTCCTTAAGGCAGTCTTGAATTTTATTTAGATGATTAATTTCATCAGGCTTGATTGATAAATATAGTTGAGTATCATCCGCATAACAATGAAAGTTTACAGAATGATTCCTTATAATATTGCCTAACGGAAGCATATATAATGTGAACAAAATAGGTCCGAGCACTGAGCCCTGTGGCACTCCATGGCTAACTTTGGTTTGCGTGGAAGATTCATCGTTGACACGTACAAACTGAGAGCGTTCAGATAGATAGGACCTAAACCAGCCTAAAGCAGTTCCCTGTATGCCAACCAAGTGCTCTAGTCTTTGCAATAGGATGTCATGGTCGATAGTATCAAATGCAGCACTGAGATCGAGCAAAACAAGAATAGAGACAAGTCCCTTGTCTGAGGCTATTAGAATGTCATTTGTGACTTTAACCAGAGCTGTCTCTGTGCTATGATGTGTTCTAAAGCCAGACTGAAAATCTTCAAATAAATCATTGTTTTTTAAGTAATCACACAACTGTTTTGCGACCGCTTTCTCAAGAATTTTTGAGAGGAACGGAAGATTAGAAATAGGTCTATAGTTGGCTAAAACCTCTGGATCGAGGTTGTGCTTTTTAAGAAGCGGTTTTATCACTGCTACTTTGAATGATTGTGGAACATAGCCTGATAATAAAGACATATTCATAATATTTAATAAAGAAGTGCTAATTAATGGAAAAACTTCCTTCAACAGCTTAGTTGGAATTGGGTCTAACATGCACGTTGATGGTTTAGAAGAGAGAATCATTGAATGTAATTGTTCAAGGTTAATGGCTGAAAAGCATTCTAGTTTACTATCTAGTGTAATATTAGAACTTACGATTCCGGGAGCTGTTAATAACACTATACTGGTCGAAGGCAAGAGGTCATTTATTTTGTTTCTAAGAGTAACAATTTTATCGTTAAAAAAGCACATAAAATCATTGCTACTGAGTGCTATGGGAATAGAAGGCTCAATGGAGCTGTGGCTCTCTGGCAGCCTGGCTACAGTGCTGAAAAGAAATCTTGCATTATTCTCATCTACAGTATTAATGAACAGTAGTATGCTGCTCTCGCTTTACGCAGTGCTTTCTTATATTCATTGAGAGTAATATGCCAAATTAAACGAGATTCTTCAAGTTTAGTGGAACGCCATATCCTTTCAAGTTGTCTAGACTTTTGCTTTATTTTGCGGGTTTCGGCATTATGCCATGGAGCTAATCTATGTTGCTTTATTTTCTTCTTTTTCAAAGGAGCAACAGAGTCTAATTTTATTCGCAGGGCATCTATAGCACTATCAACAACATGATCAATTTGGGGTGGTGTACATTTTGTATAAGTTTCCTCCCTTACATGCAGACATGCTTCCTTAAATGTGGCTATAGCACTAACAGATTCTGCTGCAAGAGCTTTTGACTAATGCTTTGTAGTCTCGTAATAGTACTTCAAAAGTTACTAAGAAATGGTCGGATAAAGCAGGATTATGCGGTTCGACTAATAGTTGCTCAATTTCAATACCATAAGTCAGAACAAGGTCGAGAGTGTGATTATAACAGTGGGTTGGTTTATTTACACTCTGACAGAAACCAACAGAATCTAATATAGAGTTAAATGCAACAGTAAGGCTATTTTTATCATCGTCAACATGAATATTAAAGTCACCTACGATAATTACTTTGTCTGTTTTAAGAACCAAAGTTGATAAAAACTCAGAGAATTCTGATAAGAATTCTGAATAAGGACCTGGTGCACGATACACTGTAACAAATCAGATTGGCTGCAAAGTTTTCCAGGTTGGATGCGTAAGACTAAAAAGTGCAACACACTACAACACAATACTACAACACACTACAACACACTACCACACACTACACCACACACAACCACACTACACCACACTACCACACACTACACCACACGACCACACACTACAACACACTACCACACACTACCACACACTACCACACACTACAACACACTACCACACACTACACCACACTACCACACACTACAACACACTACCACACACTACAACACACTACAACACACTACCACACACTACAACACACTACACCACACTACCACACACTACCACACACTACACCACACGACCACACACTACAACACACTACCACACACTACAACACACGACAACACACTACCACACACTACCACACACTACAACACACTACCACACACTACACCACACTACCACACACTACAACACACTACAACACACTACCACACACGACCACACACTACACCACACTACAACACACTACCACACCACACGACCACACACTACAACACACTACACCACACGACCACACACTACAACACACTACACCTCTGACCACCTGCGAACAGTGCACCCACTCACCTTTGAGTCTTGTGACCCGTACGTAGTTCAAAGGCCGGTAGCCTCAGAACACAGAGGTCACCGTCCAGACCTGAGCGTGCTGGCAGCGTGCGTTAGAGCCCACAGCCTTCATGTGTTTCAGTGTGCAGCAGTCTCTCTCTCTCTGTGATATCTCTGCTCCACCCTCTGTCTCACTCTCTGTCTCACCCTCTGTCTCACTCTCTGCCTCACTCTCTGTTCCACCCTCTGTCTCACCCTCTGCTCCACTCTCTGTCTCACTCTCTGCCTCACCCCACTCTCTGCCTCACCCTCTGTCTCACCCTCTGCCTCACCCTCTGTCTCACTCCACTCTCTGCCTCACTCTCTGCCTCACCCTCTGTCTCACTCTCTGTCTCATTCTCTGTCTCACTCTCTGCTCAACCCTCTGTATCACTCTCTGTCTCACGCTCTGCTTCACCCCACTCTCTGCCTCACCCTCACTCTCTGCCTCACCCTCTGTCTCACTCTCTGTTATCACAAACCTTTATTTATTCAGATTGGTCCCATTGAGATCATATGTCTCTTTTTCAAGGGAGACCTGCAGAAAAACCCCACCCCCTGTCTCACCCTGTCTCACCCCACTCTCTGTCTCACCCCACCCTCTGTTTCACTCTCTGTTATCACCCCACCCTCTGTCTCACCACACCCTCTGTTTCACTCTCTGTCTCACCCTCTGTTATCACCCCACCCTCTCACCCCACCCTGTCTCACTCTCTGTCATACCCCACTCTCTGTCTCACCCCACCCTGTCTCACTCTCTGTCATACCCCACTCTCTGTCTCACCCCACCCTGTCTCACTCTCTGTTATCACCCCCTTGATTGCAGAAGCTTCCTCTCACACATTTCATTTCTTTGTTAAAACCCTCAGCCGAGTGTTTGAGTCACGAACATTGATGTATAATAAGGTCCTTGTTCGCGGCCCACAGTAACCTGTGTTCTGCAAAGACATAACGTCTCCTTGGATTCCTGCAGCGAGACACTACAAGATTATAATTATAAAGGTTTATTTTTTTTATTATTAAGTTTATTGGATAAGGTTCAGTGTTGTTAAGTCATTGAGTACGTGTATTCAAGTACTGTACTTAAGTACAATTTTGAGGTACTTGTTCATTACTTGGGTATTTCCATTTTATGCTACGGTGTACTTCTACTCCACTACAGTTCAGAGGTACATGGTGTACTTCTACTCCACTACATGTATTTAATACCTTTAGTTACTTCACAGATGTTATTTTTTAAAGGGAAACACTAAACAAATTGTTAACCGAATTAGAATTGCTTTATTTGCATGTGAAATAAATAAATAAAATATGTATAATTATGTTAGTATATTGTACTGTACTTGAGTAAAATGTTGAGGTACTTGTACTTTACATTTAAATGTTTTGCAGTAGTAGTACTTCTACTCCACTACAGTTCAGAGGTACATGGTGTACTTCTACTCCACTACATGTATTTAATACCTTTAGTTACTTCACAGATGTGGATGAATGATGTGAAATCTAATCAAGTGTTGAATCAGACTTTAGTTCCACCTGGAGTAAATCCACCAGCTACCCTGCAGTCTACAAAGTACTTCAGACTAGCTGCACCTCCACCAGCTACCCTGCAGTCTACAAAGTACTTCAGACTAGCTGCACCTCCACCAGCTACCCTGCAGTCTACAAAGTACTTCAGACTAGCTGCACCTTCACCAGCTACCCTGCAGTCTACAAAGTACTTCAGACTAGCTGCACCTTCACCAGCTACCCTGCAGTCTACAAAGTACTTCAGACTAGCTGCACCTTCACCAGCTACCCTGCAGTCTACAAAGTACTTCAGACTAGCTGCTCCTCCACCAGCTACCCTGTAGTCTACAAAGTACTTCAGACTAGCTGCTCCTTCACCAGCTACCCTGCAGTCTACAAAGTACTTCAGACTAGCTGCACCTTCACCAGCTACCCTGCAGTCTACAAAGTACTTCAGACTAGCTGCACCTCCACCAGCTACCCTGCAGTCTACAAAGTACTTCAGACTAGCTGCATCTCCACCAGCTACCCTGCAGTCTACAAAGTACTTCAGACTAGCTGCACCTTCACCAGCTACCCTGCAGTCTACAAAGTACTTCAGACTAGCTGCTCCTTCACCAGCTACCCTGCAGTCTACAAAGTACTTCAGACTAGCTGCACCTCCACCAGCTACCCTGCAGTCTACAAAGTACTTCAGACTAGCTGCTCCTTCACCAGCTACCCTGCAGTCTACAAAGTACTTCAGACTAGCTGCACCTCCACCAGCTACCCTGCAGTCTACAAAGTACTTCAGACTAGCTGCACCTCCACCAGCTACCCTGAAGTCTACAAAGTACTTCAGACTAGCTGCACCTCCACCAGCTACCCTGCAGTCTACAAAGTACTTCAGACTAGCTGCTCCTTCACCAGCTACCCTGCAGTCTACAAAGTACTTCAGACTAGCTGCACCTCCACCAGCTACCCTGCAGTCTACAAAGTACTTCAGACTAGCTGCACCTCCACCAGCTACCCTGCAGTCTACAAAGTACTTCAGACTAGCTGCACCTCCACCAGCTACCCTGCAGTCTACAAAGTACTTCAGACTAGCTGCACCTCCACCAGCTACCCTGCAGTCTACAAAGTACTTCAGACTAGCTGCACCTTCACCAGCTTTGAGAACACTTTCATGAGCAATCATTATAAAACATATATATTATTCTGAAACGGACCAATCAAACAACGACTACTTTTACTGTCTTTCACTATATTTAGATGAGAATACTTTTCTAGATTTTCTTTAAACATACATACTCTTTTAATTCTTAAGGCATACGTTTTAGGCTACTGATCCATTTTGATCAGGAGAAGAGTCTAAGGAGTCACCTCGTCCCACAGGCAAAGCGAGCAGTGTTCAAACCCTTTGTTGAAAGATGATCAGTCTACCAATTTGTTTAAAAGCGAGTTTGATAATGAAGTGGTGTGTGCAGCAGCATTGGACAGAGCCTATCTCCGGAACATTCCTCTCTTAGATTTAGGTTCTTTAGGAATAGTTGTTCCACTGAGTCATAGGCTGAGCTAAAGAGGCAAAGCAACCTTTTGGACAAAGCCATTATGGGGATATTATAGTAATGTTACACAAAGACATGTGAAGAGGAGAGCAGTGTGTTTAGCATCGTCCATATGACTGCCGTTTGTACTACAACACACATACATTCACGTAAGTTGGACTTCTCATGACAACATTCAAAGAATGTGCCAGAATTAAAGTATTGTTTGGCATTTCCATTGAAGTGGTTGAACATATAGGCGTGGTGCATGTGCTGTGCTGGAATACCACACGAAGACAGGAGGCGTCATGTTGGATATATGGCATAGTTTTACTTTCACATCTTTTCATTACAGAGTAAATCTTAATTCTAACACAGGTATTGGACAGGTTCTTAACACTGATACACGAGGCTGCATTAGCTAGTGAACACTGCACACACACTCACACACACACACTCACAGAATGACTATATTTCCACCACAAAGTTCAATGTCCTGTGATCGCCACGCAGCCAGAGAACGTAACCATGAGAAACCTCTTTTGTTCCACCTGCCTACAGCCAATCAACACACACACGGAGTCCCCGCAGATGCTTCCATCACATCCCCCCTACAGCATCAGTGCGTGAGGAGGCCAGGCAGAGCTCCAGCTGTGGGGTCTGTACTAGTCAATGTGTTGGTGTGGATCTCTTCTCTACATGTTGTGGGGATGGACTGGCTCAGAGAACGGCTGTTGCGTTTAGCAGCTTCTGTTCATCGCTGCCTCGTGACGACCGTTATACCCTTTACGTAATGATGCCTTCTCTTTGTGCACTTCTTCATAAAGACAAATCAATGAGTTGGACAGACAGTGTTGTAGGGTCCTCTGAAGCCATGATAGCACACATACATTTACCAGTTAGTCCTCGTCATTCAAGTCTTCTCTCCTCTGAAGCATGCTGCTTTAAGATGCTTGAATATATCACCTCTGCATGGCGTGTTGTATCGAACAACAAATCATTTCAATACATAATCGGGCGAGCAGCACAAAAGTGACATTTGATTTCCCCCAAGTGTTCTCAGAAAGAATGTTCCAGTTTCCTAAGAGAAGACTCGCTAGGCCTCTTACAGACAGCTGATGAGGAACGCAGGGTCTGAGCGACTGCTGCTCGCTGCCAGGTCGGACCCTCAGCCGCCGGCTGCAGCCGCTCTGTGCCTCCTCTCCTCTGGGGTTCATCACAGCAACATGGGAATGTTCCAGAAAGCGATAAAGTATACACTGGCACATATTTACATACAGATAAGAACATAAACAAGTGTACTGACTCTTTGAAATGACAGGTAACTCATCACATGGCTGCCAGGGGTCAGTGCATTAAGTGCATTTTCACTGGGAATGCTTGACGGGAATGAGTGGGCAGCAGCAGAGTCCTGGACCCTCAGGTCTCACTTCGTTAGTGTTTCCACCAGAACCTCAAGGAAGCGTGGAGGCCGTACACTAGTGTGTGAGAGGATGTGAGTGTGTGTGTGTGAGAAACAGCCTCACCCATTATCTTCAAGGAATGCTCTAACAGATCAAATTTGGACACACACACACACACACACACACACACACACACACACACACACACACACACACACACACACACACACACACACACACACACACACACACACACACACACACACACACACACACACACAACACACACACACACACACACACACACACACACACACACACACACACACACACACACACACACACACACACACACACACACACACACACACACAACACACACACACACACACACACACACACACACACACACACACACACACACACACACACACACACACACACACACACAAGTAGAAGATGGCCTGGAATCAGAATCTGGGACAATAGAATGACAATAATATGTGGCTGCTTTTTCCCTTATGTAGGTTACACCTTTATGTACTCAAACATTATTTGTTGGGGGGAGGAGGGGTCGCTGGTGGGGATGGTGGGAGGACTGGTGGGGGGGGGGTCCGGACTCTAGAACTGTTCCGCCAGCAGCTCGCACAGACGCTTGGAGACGGAGTCCTTACTGCAGCGCAGAGTCAGGCGGTACATCTGCACACACAGAGAAAAGAGTTTTAACAGACATTTTCCAATGCAGCCGGTCTGAACATTAGATGGTGACGCCCTCTCTGAAAGCCAATGGGTGCTTTAGTTTTCAACCATGCATGGTGTCTGCTAAGCAAACATAAAATCTATAGAAACGAATGTAAACTAAAGATAATGTACATTTAAAAAGTATATATTAAACGGGGAAGGACACTGTTCGGTGGTACTAACAGATTGGCTAGTATTCTTGGGTAGAGATCCAACATTTTGAAAACAATACAATAGCAATCAGGAAAATGACTAACGGAGACCGGCCTCACTGGTCCTGGTTCAACGGGTTTGTGAAGAGGCACCTCATGGTCCTGGTTCAACAGGTTTGTGAAGAGGCCCTTCATGGTCCTGGTTCAACGGGTTTGTGAAGAGGCACCTCATGGTCCTGGTTCAACAGGTTTGTGAAGAGGCCCTTCATGGTCCTGGTTCAACGGGTTTGTGAAGAGGCACCTCATGGTCCTGGTTCAACAGGTTTGTGAAGAGGCACTTCATGGTCCTGGTTCAACAGGTTTGTGAAGAGGCCCTTTATGGTCCTGGTTCAACAGGTTTGTGAAGAGGCACTTCATGGTCCTGGTTCCACAGGTTTGTGAAGAGGCCCTTCATGGTCCTGGTTCAACGGGTTTGTGAAGAGGCACCTCATGGTCCTGGTTCAACAGGTTTGTGAAGAGGCCCTTCATGGTCCTGGTTCAACGGGTTTGTGAAGAGGCACCTCATGGTCCTGGTTCAACAGGTTTGTGAAGAGGCACTTCATGGTCCTGGTTCAACAGGTTTGTGAAGAGGCCCTTTATGGTCCTGGTTCAACAGGTTTGTGAAGAGGCACTTCATGGTCCTGGTTCCACAGGTTTGTGAAGAGGCCCTTCATGGTCCTGGTTCAACAGGTTTGTGAAGAGGCCCTTCATGGTCCTGGTTCAACAGGTTTGTGAAGAGGCACTTCATGGTCCTGGTTCAACAGGTTTGTGAAGAGGCCCTTCATGGTTCTGGTTCAACAGGTTTGTGAAGAGGCCCTTCATGGTCCTGGTTCAACAGGTTTGTGAAGAGGCCCTTCATGGTCCTGGTTCAACAGGTTTGTGAAGAGGCACTTCATGGTCCTGGTTCAACAGGTTTGTGAAGAGGCCCTTCATGGTCCACGTTGGTAGCATGTGGAATGGGAGTATGTATAAAAGTAGCACTGAACCAGCTCAGTGTTTCCGGTCATGTCTAATGAACTATAAGCTGATTGGACATTGACCTCACATTAGAGAGGAGATAACGCAGAATCATATATTTGAGTCAGGGCTGGCGAAGCGATAACAACGCATTAACGCATCTTCATTTCAATGCCACTCGTTTTTCTCAGGAAATGGTGGTGCGTCACGGTTAGAAGCATAGATGTTTGAAGAGCACTGGATTCAGCTCAGTGAGGACTCAGTCCTGGGCCAAAGAGAGTGAGCCCCCCCCTCTGATATCCGCTCTCTACTCGGTCAGATGGATGGGGGGGAAATAACTCCGTGTTCAGCTTTTAGCGTGTTTTACAACTTTTAGACACCGAGGATATAAATAGGGGCGATAAAATGGTTCGTACCGTACCGATGAATGTTTTAATAAATTAACCTAAATGTGTCTTAGTTGTGTTGAAGTAATAAGGAATATACAATAGGTATAAAGCAATCATATTTGTCTAATGTTAATAAGACTATTTAAACTTAAAAAATATCCCTTAGTTAATATCCCTTAGTTAACTCATGTGTGAGTGAGTTAACTAAGGACATAATGCTATTAAATACCTAAATGTATTTATATAGCCCCATATCACAAATGTCACATTTGTCTTCGGGGACTTTACAGACTGTACAGAATAAGACCCCCTCTCTCCTTAGACCCTCGCAGAAACAAGGAAAACTCCCAAAGAGAGCCCACCGTAAACGAGGGAATAAAAGGTGGAAACCTCAAGGAGAGCCACAGAGGAGGGTCCCTCCTAGAGGAGAGCCACAGAGGAGGGTCCCTCCTAGAGGAGAGCCACAGAGGAGGGTCCCTCCCCAAGGAGAGCCACAGAGGAGGGTCCCTCCTCGAGGAGAGCCACAGAGGAGGGTCCCTCCTCGAGGAGAGCCACAGAGGAGGGTCCCTCCTCGAGGAGAGCCACAGAGGAGGGTCCCTCCTAGAGGAGAGCCACAGAGGAGGGTCCCTCCCCAAGGAGAGCCACAGAGGAGGGTCCCTCCCCAAGGAGAGCCACAGAGGAGGGTCCCTCCTCGAGGAGAGCCACAGAGGAGGGTCCCTCCTCGAGGAGAGCCACAGAGGAGGGTCCCTCCTCGAGGAGAGCCACAGAGGAGGGTCCCTCCTAGAGGAGAGCCACAGAGGAGGGTCCCTCCTAGAGGAGAGCCACAGAGGAGGGTCCCTCCTCGAGGAGAGCCACAGAGGAGGGTCCCTCCTCGAGGAGAGCCACAGAGGAGGGTCCCCGCCACAGAGGAGGGTCCCTCTCCCAGGACGGACAGTGCAGTACACAGCTTTTATGTGCGCAGCTCCACTTGCTGGAACAATCTTCAGCAAGAATTGAAACTGAGCAATCTCATTCCTCTGCATGTTTTTAAAGCTAGGGTAAATGAAATGCTTGCTGATACAATGGGCACTTGTAAATGTCTATAACTATGTATCCTGTAAATATAATGTATCATGTCCTCTATTGTTTTATGTTTCATGTGGAACCTATATGCTGCAGGTCTCCCTTGAAAAAGAGATCTATGATCTCAATGGGACCAATCTGGTTAAATAAAGGTTTGAAATGAAATGAAATGAGTACATGTCGTGTGTAAACATGAATGTGTTAATACGTAACTAATACAGTGACATCATAGACCTGGGTCTCGTCATGCTGCTTCCCTGAAGGCTTCCTCAGGACTGTAGCTGACATCCTCGTGGATTCATCTTCTCTTTACAGACACATGCATTTCCTCACATTCGGTCTCTATGCTGTCAAATGTATTATCTCTTGATTCACACACGGCATCTATTGCACGTCTGTCCGTCCTGGAGAGGGATCCCTCCTCTGTTGCTCTCCCTGAGGATTCTCCATGTTCCCTTTAAACTGTGGGTTTTCTTCTTGTACGATGTGAGGGCCTAAGGACAGAGGGTCTAAGGACAGAGGGTCTGAGGACAGAGGGTCTAAGGACAGAGGGTCTAAGGACAGAGGGTCTGAGGACAGAGGGTCTGAGGACAGAGGGTCTGAGGACAGAGGGTCTGAGGACAGAGGGTCTAAGGACAGATGGTCTGAGGACAGAGGGTCTGAGGACAGAGGGTCTGAGGACAGAGGATCTGAGGACTGATATTCTTAACAGTCTGTTGTATTTGCTGTAAAGTGTCTCGACTGTAGGCTATTTTTATTATACAGTTGCAAGAACAAGCATGTGAACCCTTTGGATCCTCCACACATAGCGTTGTGTGTTCTTCCAAGCAACTCAGCTTTGGTTTCGTCTGTCCACAGAACATGTTGCCAGTCGTGCTGTGGAACATCCAGGTGCTCTTTGCAAACTTCAAACGTGCAGCCATGTTGTTTCTGGACAGCAGTGGCTTCCTCCGTGGTGTCCTCCCATGAACTCCATTCTTGTTCAGTGTTTTACGTGTCGTAGATTCCTCAACAGAGATGTTAGCATGTGCCAGAGATTTCTTTAAGTCTCTAGCTCAGTGGTTCCCAAACGGTGTGCCGCGGCCGTGAGGCAAGTCCGGGTGTGCCGTGGGATTTTGTGACAACTATATGTTATTATTACAATATAAAACTACACAAAAATAATTATTTAATTTACTATATCAGTACTTTGTAGGTTTATATGTACGTAATCTGCGCGATTTGCGCGTCCACATCTCCACGTGCAGTGCTGCATAAACATGGCTGAGTCAGCGATAACTCTCGAGGGGTGGAGGTCTGCCCGTTACTTTGAGTTGGTCCGAAGAATAGACAGGAAGTGACGGTGAGGTGCAAACTGTGTCCAGGCCAGCTGCTATCCACTGCTGGAAACACCACGTCAAACCTCAACAAGCACCTGCAAAGAACACATGCTAAGGTGAAGCTACCGCACACGCTATTTGTTGTTTGTTTATTATCACGTAGTCTGTTCTTCTTCTCTGTCTTCCGGTTGTTGCCTGTTTTGAATGACGAATACACACTACCGCCGCCTGCTGGTAAGGAGAGTTATTGCCACTCACGCATGCGCAGTTCGTACGTGCTCGGCGAGTAAAGTAACAAGTTACTTTATGTAGATAGTAACGAAGTAGTGTAATATATTACTTCTTCTTAAAGTAATATGTAATATATTAAAACAAATTAGTAACGACCCCATCTCTGGAGTTGGCGTTCTCTACTCTGGTTTACATGAAGAACAACAGGAGGTCACGGCTCTGTTGAACAGGACTTGCGAGTGGCCCTCTCCTCAGTGCCACCAAGGATTAAAACATTCTGCGCCCCGACAGGAACATGTATCTCACTAATTTGTAAGTCGGCAACATATTTACAATAGCACATGTTTCCATGCTGATTGCTGAAATGTTACATTTATCATGTGTAGTTCAGGACCATGCAGTGCAGCGTCCTTGCATCGACCGTTCTCTCTGCTGAGTTTCCTTTGCCTCGTTTTTAATGTTGTGACCCGTCTGGTTTAAATGAGTGTGTTGCTGCTTTGATGAAGCCTAATTTGATAACGTTTCAAATTAATTTCTGAAATACTTCGTTGATAAATATAATATAGTTGTCTTTGTCACATTTGATTTGGCATTAGTAAATAATTATGCACATGTACAGATATTTTACATGATATGAGTGATAACACGTGTTATAAGGGCTATTTTGTCCTTTGGTGCCTTGGGCACAAAAAGTTTGGGAACCCCTGCTCTAGCTGACTCTCTAGGACTCTTCTTCACCTCATTGAGCATTCTGTGCTCTTGCAGTCATCTTTACAGGACGGCCACTCCTAGGGAGAGTAGCAACAGTGCTGAACCTTCTCCATCTATAGACAATGTGTTTTACCGTGGACTGATGACCATCAAGGCTTTCAGAGATACTTCTGGAACCCTTTCCAGCTTTATGCAAGTCAACACATTTTATGACCAACTTATGCAGAAATCCAGGTCGTTCCAAAAGGTTCACATACTTGTTCTTGCAACTGTAACACAGCACTTTGGCTCCACCAAAAATCGTTTATAAATGTGCTATATAAATAAAACTTGATTTGATTTGACAGATGCTTAAATGATGTGAATGTATATAATAAATATAGATCCACGAGGATTTAAAAAATCTTTCAGTTGTTGCCAAAAACCCATTAGCTGCAAACGAGGCTCTGTGTGCGTGCGTCGCCTGGACTACAGCAAAGCAGGAGCAAAGCGCTGTACTGTACCTGAGCCTGGCTGTTGGGCTCCAGTCTCAGCAGGCAGCCCACCTGCTGGCCCTTGGTCTGGATCACTCCAGCACACACATAATTCTCAGGGTTGGGATCCACGTCCTCCAGCAGGGCCGATCCCAGTCCCAGCAGCTACCATATGAATGAGCAGGAAAGAGGGGCCCCATCAGAGGTCTGAACAACACGGATCCACCATGAGATGGCTGGCGCTGTGAAGAACACGTACCTTTGCCTTGAGAACTTCTGTGTCCATGCCGTGGTTAGCCTTGAATATCTTCTGTGCTTCTTGTTGTGGTCTGAAGAAAGTTCACACGGGACATTATGAAATCCCGTGTGAACTGATGAAACTGACATCACACACAGACACACAGACACACACTCACTGGCTGAGCTGTTTCCAGCGCTGGAAGAAGTCGTGTGAAGTCATCTCGGTGGGCTGGAAGAACTTGTTGATGGTGACAGGCAGCTTTAGGGTCAGGTTCTGCAGCGCTCCCCCATATCTGACACACACACACACACACACACACACACACACACACACACACACACACACACACACACACACACACACACACACACACACACACACACACACACACACACACACACACACACACACACCTAAAGTTGAATTCAAAAGTGTACATACATTTGTACAGAACATGTATGTCCTCAACAGCTCCAGTGATTGGAGCACATACTTCTTTGTCACAAAATAAATAAATCAAATTTTATTAATTTATTATGAGTCTTCTGAAAATGTGATCATATCTGCTGGGTGAAAAATATACATGCAGCAAGATGAATTATACATGTTGGTGATGTCAAAGGTTGTGTCAATCAACGTTGCTTTGTTGCGTGGCCTCTCAGCCTCTGGGGGGGATTATAGTCACTATAGCCGGTACCCATTGCAATAGGGCTCACCTGACACACATGAGGCTACAATGGGAAAGTCAGAGGAGCTCAGCGCGGATCTGAAAAAGATCATTCATTTGAACAAGTCAGGAAAGTCACTTGTTTTACAGCGCCATGGGCTGAGAGTCTGGCAGGAAGGAAGGAAGGAAGGAAGGAAGCCCTCGCTCCACAAGCGGCACATTAAAGCTGCACTGAAGTCTGCTGCTGATCACATGGACAGAGAGAAGGCTTCTGGAGTAAAGCTCTGTGGTCAGATGAAACACAAGGTGAGACCTTTAACCCCAAAACACCATGCCTACCTTAAAGGTGACCCATATTGTAGGGCCATACCTATTCTATATAAAGTATATAAATATAGTTTTTATACTGCAGGAGAGGGGAGCTCTGAGATCAGCTGCTGGGTGGTCAGAAGAGGGGGAGGAAAAGAGAGGCTCCGTCCTCCGTGTTTTATTATTATATGATTATATAGAGTCGTTATTCATTTGTTTTAAAGCTCAATAAATAACAAAGAAGACCTTTGACCGGCACTTTTATCATTTTGTCCGGAAGATTTAAACTTTAACGGACATGTTGACCGGCGGAAAGAAATCGAACTGAAACTCTGCCGCACGGTCCCCTCGTCCCTTGGAAGAGGTGGAGAGGTGGGTGTTTGTCTTCTGCTGGTGGACTACGGAGAGAATAACAGCGCTTGCCTCGACGGGGAGGGAGAGAAAGAGCCACAGCGGAGAATAAACAGAAGGGCAACCATGGCAACCATGCAAGGGAAGTCTTCTTCGCTGCTTTTGTGGCAGACTACAGCGCCACTTACAGGCCTGGCATATATACTACAGCGTCTCCAGCGCTTTCAAGCAGCAATGGCCGGCCGTGGCCCAACCTCTCATTCCCCTGATAGGTGGAGAGTTGGCCATATAGGCGGAGCTCCACTTCTGTGACGTAGAAAAGAATTCAAATCTGGATCAGTCTGGATCAGATCCGTTGCAGCCCCATTTTTAGAGATTTGGGTATGGAGGAAAATAGAGGGTTGTGTTTTCTGACACTTGGTGAGTTCCCTGACGCACCGGGGACACATTCATGTATGAAAGACGTACAGAGGTGCATTTTGCATGATAGGTCCCCTTTAAAGCATGGTTGTGGTACTATTATGCGCTGAGCCTGTTGTGCTGTCAATGGAACTGGTGCTTTACAGAAAGTAAATGGAATAATGAAGGAGGAGGGTCTTGGGCACAGTTTGGGGATCAACAGGAAAAGACCACAGACACACATATAAAGCGGTAAAGAAGTGGCTAAATCAGGCTAGAATGAAGGTTTTAGAATGGCTTCCCAAAGTGCTGACTTTAACCCCACCGAGAGCATGCGGACAGTGCTGAAGAAACAAGTCTGTGTCAGAAAGCCAACAGATGTAGCTGATATTCCGATTTTGTCAAGAGGAGAGGTCAAAGCGTAACCAGAAGCTTGTGGATGGAAACCAAAAGCGCCTAATTGAGGTGAAAATGGCCAAGGGACATGTTACCAAATATTAGCAATGCTGTTTGTATATATTTGATCACTTTTTCAGAAGACTCATAATAAATTCATAAAAAAAAATTCATGTTTGTTTTGTGACAAAGAAGTATGTGCTCCGATCACTCAATCACAGAAAAATAAGAGTTGTAGAAATTATTGAAAACTCAAGACTGCCATGAAATACATTACACTTTTGAACACAGCTGTATGTTTGGGTAAGAGATGAGACTTATATTGGGATGATACACTATCCAACACTGGGAAATGTATATTATTATGTTCTATTTTATCTGGACCTTGAGTCTGTAATAAAGTGTTCATTCATTCATTATTCAGATCATTAAATTAGAACTGAGAAATGGAAACATTAATACAAAGTCAAATGCTTTTGAACATTACACATTCACACAGCAACACCACGCGTTCGGTCCTTCCGTCTTCAGCTCGATGTGCACAGGCTGGATTCTCTTGTCTGTCGCGCACACATGGTCCCCCATGCTCCAGTGACACCTACTGATCAGCTACAGCACATTAATTGGGTCTAACTTTCCTCTCCTCCAGGGTTCTTGTAGTTTCAATGTAAGACCCACGAGAATGTAAATAAATACTCATGTGTATTTTGAAATCATACTGGCACGAGTATGAATGAAAATAAGTCAAAGAATGACTTATTACATGAATTTACTGACATGGTTTGATCAATACAAGTTGTATTTACAAACCCCAATTCCAATGAAGTTGGGACGTTGTGTAAAACCTAAATAAAAGCTCTAGTCCCCTCACTGGGCACTAACACCCACACACAATTTTATTTTTGGAAATGCTGAGGAAATGTTTTAGGCTATACATCTGCATGGGCTCCATTATCCAACACGACGAAATGTCCTCTGATGGTGGCAAATAGAGAACTTTTTACGTGTTAGATTGCTTTATTGACTTCACCAGTTTCCTTGCGTGAAATTGTCTTCGCATATCTATTCTTGGATTGAAGCCAAATCCGTGTTTTGTAAGGACACAGAGACCCTTTATTTGACCACCAAGATCTCCTCCGGTGACCTCGAGTCCGAGAGGACATGAATGCATGATGCTTCGAGCCCTGGAGGCGTAACCATGGCTCAATCGAACTGATCACTGCAACACCTTGTGCTTTGTTTAGTTACGACAGTTAACAGGGATGTTGAAACTCAAGCATATCAAATCATTTCTACTGATACACAGCCTATTTGAGAATCCAGAGAGTAAGGGAAACTGCTGACTTTAAAGGTCAATTCATCAAAGTCATTCTCATTCCATCTGTCGTGTACCTGGCTGCCGGAGCTCACCTGAACTTGATGTTGAGCAGCGGAGCGTCAGAGAAGTCCGTCAGACACTCTATGTTGAGGACCTGTTGGATCTGGGCCCCCGCCTCGACCAGTGGTTCTACTGGCTTGGTCTGAACGTTGAGCTGTGGCTGGTTGTCAAGGCTCATAGGACATCACATACGGACTTCCACACACCTTAGAACGGTCGACACCACTCACACGTTCTCAGGACTGTGGATGACTCTAGACTTCCAATAGAAGTGCACATATCGCCTGACAACCAACACACACTGATTCATCCGTGGGAACGCACATGTAGAGTGGGCATGATGAGAGGGCTCCAGAGACAGACCCCAGGCTGTAGGTTAGTCCCTCTGCTAACGAGGCTGGTGGCCTTTTCACATGTTTTAGTGCTCTTAAGTGCACAGTGAGAAAATGAGCCAAACTCATCTGTAATTTATCAGCGGATACTGATTTGTTTCTAGGACTGGTAGAGTTGCATGCTGTGTCCCAGTTGTCTGAAGTGTATTGGTTTGTGAACATACAGGAACATGATGGCACAAAAAGGATATGAGACTGCAGCTCCCCAGGATAGCTGACGGTGGTGGTGAAGCCGGCAAACTGCACTGAAGTCTTGTTACCGTAGAACAAGTACATTCTCCCTGAGAGACACAGTGTTGGGACACGGTTACTCTGCAGCGCCGTCACTTTGACCTGAGGCCGGCCCACTCAGCCCAATTACCTCTGACCCAGAGGAAGTGATAAACCCACACTACGCAGCTCGTTAAACCCGGCAGGGCTGGGCGGTAAGGAACACATCGTGTATTTTGAGGTTGAAAGGCATGACACAGTACAGGGCTGCTCAATTCATCGGATTTTAAATCGCAATTACGATTTTGGCTTGCAACGATTATGAAAACAACATCATCGAAATCAAACCATTATTTTATTTTTTTATTGGTTTTTCAGTTGAATGCTACTTAAAGTTCAGGATGATCAACTGTTAAAAATATACTGTTTACATCTTTATTTTCAATAAATGGATGTTTTCAAAGTAAATGGATAATCGTTTTTAATAATCGTGATATCAATTATTGACTCAAATGATCGAGATTATGATTTTGCCACAATCGAGCAGCCCTACGACACAGTATATACAAACAGTATACATATCTGTATTTTCTAGGAAATGGGCAATGTGTTAGGAAGTCAAATCTACAAGTCACCAGCAAACAAGACTAGCTTAGGCTGGGCCAGTGGCTGGGATGGGTTGGGTTTATCAGCCAAGTTGTCTTCATATTGTTAAATAGTGTTATAATAGGATCGTTTTCTCAATAGAGCAAAGACCAATGGCGTAGGTTCATCGCTCAGGACTCGGTGACAGACTTCACGGGGCATGAGTGGGTTCCGTGGAGAATGTGAGGGTGGAGAGAAGCAAACACCGACATGGCTTTACGAGAGGAACATCAAACTATATTCATTTCAGTCATATGTTCTCATCCTATATCCCGTTTGAAAAACTATTGATGTATAAAAGAAGTCGGTATATTGTCCAGCCCTAAATATCAGTAACTAGGCAACAGAACAACATCCACCATCTGCCAGGCCCCGCCAATCACAACAACCCATGTCAGAGTGCCACTGCATCCTGGCAGGATGCTCTCTCTGTGAAGAACACTCACCCAGATTTTGACGATACTCTGACTTGATGCCAATCTGTAGAAGCTGATTCTCAAACAGAACCCCATTGTTCTTGCACACAAACCTGTTGGATGAAGGCGTTTCAAGGGTTAGTCAACACTAACATTTGCTTTGGAAATTGCACTTCTATCATATCCAAAGCAACCCATTATATGGACCCGAGGAAGGCTTTGTTCTGGTCAGTGGAGTCAGATTGACTTCTATAAAGTCTGTATTCAGACGTGCTTCCAACAGCATTATCATTAAATAAAGCGTACACAGTCAGTAGCTCCAGTCCAACCGCACAATTATTATTCTCCTGAGGAACAGCCGACCAACTGGCAGGGGGAAAAGGAGGGCATTTGGAGAGACCCTTAAAACATCAGAATGGGTTTGTCCCTCGAGTTATGACAGCTCTGTCAAGTGGACGTTAGGTGTAATCCTTGTTCTATGTAAGTGCTTCTCTCCCTGGTACGGCTAACCCTACAGAGAGCAAGTATGCTTTCAGCGAGGCTCACGTCCACATGGCGAGCACAGAGAGAGACAGAGCTTACTTGTTAAGAAGTTCGTCTGCCTCGGGCAGAGGAGGAGCAGGATCCTCCTCAGAGGAAGGAGCCGAGCTGAGAGCACAGGACAGAGGAGGAGGAGCAGGAGGAGGAGGAGCAGGAGGAGGAGGAGCAGGAGGAGGAGGAGGAGCAGGAGGAGGAGGAGGAGGAGCAGGAGGAGGAGGAGGAGCAGGAGGAGGAGGAGCAGGAGGAGGAGGAGGAGGAGGAGGAGGAGGAGGAGGAGCAGGAGGAGGAGGAGAACACAGACAGGACACACAGCCAGGGGGTGAAGGAGCATCCATGCGCCACAGGGTGCGGCACACGGCGAGATAAAGATTGGTTCAGAGAAACATGAGGAAGAAAAACAAGAAGAGGATAAAATGCAGCGGTGGTTAGTAAAAGCAGTTTGTATAATATAATATCATGACACATTGAACACTCTCTACTGTTTAAATGTCTGCATGTTGATGCTGAGCTCGAGCTCCTTGAACCAGAGATGGAACACATGCCTTTGAGAGTGGAGTGCAGACGTTCGGCTCCTTTGAGAGTTCATCACGCCCACAGATCAAAGTGTTTACATGTAGCCTACCGTCTGAGAGTCACCTCCCTCCCACACACCGGTCATATGACCCGGTCTCTTCTTGAGTGCAGAGCCCAACAACATTCATCCTGTCACCAATGTGTTCCCATAACTTAGTGTCGGTTCCCTCAGCGGCTCCATGAGAGCAGCGCGGAAGGCCTTTGAGAAGATGTATCGAGCGGCTCCATGAGAGCAGCGCGGAAGGCCTTTGAGAAGATGTATCGAGCGGCTCCATGAGAGCAGCGCGGAAGGCCTTTGAGAAGATGTATCGAGCGGCTCCATGAGAGCAGCGCGGAAGGCCTTTGAGAAGATGTATCGAGCGGCTCCATGAGAGCAGCGCGGAAGGCCTTTGAGAAGATGTATCGAGCGGCTCCATGAGAGCAGCGCGGAAGGCCTTTGAGAAGATGTATCGAGCGGCTCCATGAGAGCAGCGCGGAAGGCCTTTGAGAAGATGTATCGATGCTATTGTTAACGCTAGTAGTTCTGACTACTTGGCAACATTAGTCCTCAGAGGTCTACGGTGGAACACTGCATCTAACGATGGTGATGTCTAACCGTCAGCTCCCATTGGCTGCTTTCACAACATGTACTTTAAGTGTTTTGGTAAATGTTCTTGGCAGAAACAACAGGGGTCTATTTTCACCGACATTGGGAACATGTGGACACTGCTTTCTTCTCCCGTAGACGAGCTGCTCGTGGCTAACTACGGTCTATGATTCTTTGATAAGGTTCCAACGTTCAAGGCATCAACATACATGTACGTTTAAACTACATACACCTAAGTGCCTCATGTGGTCAAGCTACACATTCAGTGGATCTGATCAGTAATGTTCAATTGAAGATAAAAAGTCTGTCCTAGAAAACAAACGTGTATACTACTATACTTGTATTTCTTTGACACTAGCTAGTTCTGTAGTTTACTACTGGGCCCTTACTCCGAGTCACCAGAACCCTCCACCAATAGGGAGTCACAGGTCTCTGTGGGCTGATCCAGATCTCTGTCAAGGTCCACACACACACACACACACACACACACACACACACACACACACACACACACACACACACACACACACACACACACACACACACACACACACACACACACACACACACACACACACACACACACACACACACACACACACACACACACACACACACACACACACACACACACACACACACACACACACACACACACACACACAGAGAGAGAGGGATAAGGAGAGAGGGGAAGGAGAGAAGAAGACGAAAGACAGTCACATACATAGCAAGATAATAAGAAAAGACAAGTATAGCAGACCTGCCAACCCTGAAAGAAAAGTCTACTTCCTGCTCTCTGTGACCTCTGTAGACTGCTTGCAGACTGACAGCCTCCTGCGTGTTCCCCCCGCCCGTGATGGCACACACAGATCTGTTATCTCCTAACTAGGGTCACAACACATTTTCATGTTTGTCTTTTACACTAAGAACGATAAATTGGATTCAAAACTTTTAAGTAAATGCAAATTCAAAGTAGGGGGCGGCTTCTCTTAGTTTTTTTCCGTGGTGAAAATAGAGGAGATATTCGTCTCTAGGCCAAGACACCAGTGACGGTAAATCCTTATTCTTGCTTACATTAAATGTGGGCTACTTATTACACAAAACCACTTAAAAAAGCAGAGCATTATCAGTATCTGAGTGTCTATGGGTTGACAGGTCCATATCAGACAAAGATAGAGCAAAGAGAGAAAGAGCCATCAGTGCAGCAGTCAGTGCACACACATGTAACATGTTAGCCTTACAGTGCAGACTACACCACAAACATCAACGACTATTTCACTTCACAAAAGAACAACAGAAAAGTCACATGTGTACAGAGACCTATTCAGCCTAGTCCCGCGTGGGAGACGCTTCCTGAACATTCTGCGTGTCAAACATGCACTTCAGTAACAGCTGGTTTGTCAAATATGATGTAGACGAGAAAAACTGATAAGTAGCTGGCTAGATATTCATCCTGGACTTTGGCTAATTCTCAAAGTACACATGAAGAAAAAGACCTTTCACCTTAGGAAGCCGTCATCGTTAACAGCAGCAGAAGGTGCAGCAGGCCCTGCCTCAGAGAACACATCCACCAATAGGCTGCCAGCACTGGCTGGAGCACCAACAGGGGCAGCCGAACGAATCCCAAGGAGGTCTGCTGACGGTGACGGGGTGGACTGTAAAACAAAGGAAACTTGCAATGCAGTATTTGTGTTGCAGCTGCTGGTATACATGAAAGGACGCTAAAAGCAACCATGAAATACTGTTTATAGAGGCTCCGCAGAGTCTGCTTACAGCATTGGAGGAAGCCATGGCTGCCGTGTCTGGCCCCCGCTCACCCCCTCCATTCAACTCCCCGCCCTCCCTTTTGCTGTCTTCCAGATCTGTCACGGACACGGTGCCGGGCCCCTTCTTCTTCTTCAGCTTAGCCAAGATTGATGACTCCCGCTCTGGGAAGGGAGGCATCTCTTCCAGGACTGTAGCCTGTACAACACAGAGGACACTCATGCTGTGGGTCCTCCAGACTCAGAGAGGACACATGACTGCAGGGATTTGGACTGGATCGACAGTGTAACAAACATGTATTAACTATGTCAACCTGTGGTCCTTGAAATGTGAAATCATGATTATTTAACCTGAACTGTGTGGGTCCTAAGAACTAACCAGGACATCTGTGCTAGCGATGGAGGAAAGCTTCAGATACTCGACCGCACGCTGCTGCAGCTCAACGTCTGAGTTGCGGATCTGGCTGTCGCAGCGCAGCACCTCCTGGATGGTGGCCTTGGTCTCTGGGAACAGGTTGATGAACTTGATGTAAGCTGACAGCAGCAGGGCGCGGGTCGGCACGGAGCACAGGTGGAACTTGGAGTGGAGAAGGTTGAACTGGACCAGGGGGCTGCATGACAGGACGGCAACGTTATTACATATTAATCAAACCGCCACTGTCACGGAGCCTTGGCAGCCAAAAAGCAACATACCTGGAGCGTGGGTCTCCAGCAATGAGGTTTCCAAACTCTCCCAGAATGTAGCCTCCGACCTTCACCATGTTCTCATGACAGGCAGGGGCCTGCAGGGCCTGAAAGAGACGATGCATCAACTAGCTGTCTTCTAACAATACTACAGCAGTGCTAAATGACACATTCCATATATCCTGATGTCTGACTTTAAAGGTCTCCCATCATGCAACATGCACATTTGGATGTCTTTAGGCGCTTTCACACCGGAGTACTTTTCCCAGGAATAGTTCCGATAGTTCCTGGGATTTTGCGTTCACACCAAAAAGATCTGGAACTAGAACTTTTTTTCGGGAACCTTTTCCGCCCCTTTTCAGTCCCTGCTAGAGAGGTGGTACTCTCCTGGGGAGGGAAAGGTTCCCATTTCTGATTGGCTGGGCGGATTGCAAACCACACCCCGTAAAACTCTGAAAGGATTTTGTGAAGCCGCCATTTTATTTGCTTGCATTAGCATTATTAGCATTAGCATTAGCCCAGCGTACCAACGGAGAGAGACTAACTTATGGCAACGCAAAAGAAAACATGGGAGCGGTGGAGAAGAGGAGGTGTTGGAGCTTCTGGAGATTTACTCGGAAGACAATGAGTCTTCAAAGAAAATGAGTCTTCAAAAACAATGAGTCTTCAAAGAAAATGCTTATTCTTCGTCAACATACTTCACAATTCACACAAAAGAAAACAAATGCAGCGTAACTATTGTGCACATGGACACCTTCTGGAACAACTGCAGGTTAAGGTTGAAACCAGGAGATAATCTGCAAGACCCTCTGATCATAAACGTGTATTGTAGAAACGCTGAAACACTGGCTGTCTCCCTTAGTTACTGTCTCCCTTAGTTACTGTATCGCTCAGGCGTTAGAAATCATCCTAAACCATCAAAAAAGGACTCAATGATGTAAAAACAAACAGAAGTTTCCTTTAATAACAATAGTTGATAACAGACTGCAAGTTAGTATTGCTTATTAAAGATAAAAAAAAATGTGTAATATAAAAGATGTTACTCTATTAATTGTTTTCAATTAGCAAAGAAAGAAAGAAACATTTCCCTACATTAGATTAAGTATCTGAACAGACGATCCATGTCACTTTTCAGTACTTGATAATCGTCAGGTATATGCAACACACACTTTAGTCCACCACACCAGTGCGTTTCCCTCTCAGTGAAGAGCTGCATTTCAATCTCCTGCTGCGGTCACAAGCTACATGTTATGATTTTGTGTCGGGTTACCTCAAAGACCGTCTTGGCAGCGTAGCCCTGCACATCGTCTCGATTGATGACGATCTGAATGACGCGATACCACACTTCTTCGCTGACGTAGTCTCCGGCGATGCGTATCAGGTTGAGAATGGTGTCCACGTACCAGGAGTAATCCACGGCATATTTCTCTGCAAGTATGGCTACTTTTAACACCTGAATGAGGAAGGCATAGCAAATAACAGCTCAATGTCTTTGAAGACTTTAAATATGTTGGGTAAACTGTAAGGCTACTGGAATCTTTTGTTCTATATTATATATTTTCTATATCTAAACTAAACATGGAGAAGCAGCGTTCAGTTATTATGCTCCAAACATCTGGAACAAACTTCCAGAAACCTGCAGGTCCGCTGCAACTCTGACTACTTTCAAATCCAGCAAGAAGACTTTTCTTTTTGCCGCTGCTTTTAATTGAACTATTCATATCTTAGACTGCACTGTAACTTGTATCCATGTATTTTTCCTTTTAATGTTTATTTTATTATCGGATCATCATTATCGGATCACCTGAGCCACCTTCAACCGGCACACTATCCTCCTTTTCCCCTCTCTCTCCAAGTGAGGTTCTTACCCTCATTACCTCTGCCCGCCCTACCACCTGTCCTCTGGACCCTATCCCTTCAAACCTCCTTCAGACTATCATTCCTGATATTCTACCGTTTCTCACCCATTTCATCAACACTTCTCTAACTTCTGGTCACTTTCCAAACAGTCTCAAGGAGGCAAGAGTAAACCCTCTCCTAAAGAAACCCACTCTCGACCCGTCTGACGTTATGAATTACAGGCCTGTCTCTCTCCTCCCGTTCCTGTCTAAAACACTTGAACGCGCTGTCTTTAGACAACTCTCCTGTTATCTCCATCAGAACAACCTTCTGGATCCGCACCAGTCTGGTTTCAAGGTAGGTCACTCCACAGAAACTGCCCTCCTTGCTGTCACTGAGGAACTGCACACTGCTAAAGCAGCCTCCCTCTCCTCTGTCATCATCCTGTTGGACCTGTCTGCTGCATTCGACACGGTGAACCATCAGATCCTCCTTCGCACTCTTCAAGAACTTGGAGTTTCAGGCTCTGCACTTTCCCTCCTCACCTCATACCTCAAAGACCGTACCTACAGGGTAACTTGGAGAGGGTCCGAGTCCGACCCTTGTCAATTAACTACAGGGGTCCCTCAGGGCTCTGTTCTTGGTCCTCTCCTCTTCTCCCTGTACACAAACTCACTCGGATCTGTCATTAGCCCGCATGGTTTTTCATACCACTGCTACGCTGACGACACCCAATTAATTGTGTCCTTTCCCCGCTCAGAGACCCAGGTCGTCGCACGCATCTCTGCTTGTTTAGCTGACATCTCTCAGTGGATGTCTGCTCATCATCTCAAGCTCAACCTTGACAAAACTGAAGTGCTTTTCCTTCCGGGAAAAGATTGTCCCTCTCTTGATCTAACTATCAACATCGGCCCCTCTGTTGTTTCCCCGACTCAGACTGCAAGGAATCTGGGTGTGACCCTAGATAACAACCTGTCCTTCACTGCAAACATCGCTGCTACAACCCGCTGCTGCAGATACACGCTCTACAACATCAGGAGGATACGTCCCCAGCTGACCCAGAAAGCGACGCAGCTTCTGGTCCAGGCTCTCGTCACCTCGCGCCTAGACTACTGCAACTCCCTCCTGGCTGGTCTACCTGCATGTGCCATCCGACCTCTGCAGCTCATTCAGAATGCAGCGGCTCGTCTGGTCTTCAACCTTCCAAAATGTTCCCACACCACGCCGCTCCTCCGCTCCCTCCACTGGCTTCCGGTAACTGCTAGAATTCACTTCAAGACACTGGTACTTGCGTACCATGCTGCGAATGGATCTGGCCCTTCCTACATCCAGGACATGGTTAAACCGTGCACCCCAGCACGTGCTCTACGCTCTACATCAGCCAAACGACTCGTTGCACCCTCACTGCGAGGGGGACCCAAGTTCCCATCAGCTAAAACACGTGGGTTTGCTATCCTGGCCCCAAAATGGTGGAATGAGCTCCCCATTGACATCAGGACAGCAGAAAGCTTACACACCTTCCGGCGCAGACTGAAAACTCATCTCTTTCGACTCCACTTCGAGCGATAGAATGACTAACAAAGAAGTGCTTACAGAGCACTTATATACTAATAAAGGACTGGCTTATCTATAGCCAGTTGAGTAGCACTTGAAACGATTGGCTCTTTGAAACCTGATGTTCTTATATGATTCTGTTTTCTTCAAGGTGGTGTCTTCCTGGTCGAATGTACTTATTGTAAGTCGCTTTGGATAAAAGCGTCAGCTAAATGCAATGTAATGTAATGTAATGTATTATCTTTTCTTTTTAATAACTGATTTTAAATGCCATTTTCTTGATGTCTTTCATTTTTTGTAAAGCACTTTGAATTGCCTTGTGTTGAAAAGTGCTTTATAAATAAACTTGCCTTGCCTTGCCTATATTGAAGACTGCAACTGGTGGAAACAAACCACCTTCTATGTTAAGAGAGGAATTGAGTCTTCACACCTGGTGAACAAACGGAACATAGCGTGGCATTAAAGCCTGGAACAGTGTTTGAAACCCACCATCTCCTCTCTGATCGAGTAGTCTGCCGTCTCGAGGTAGCTGAGCATCTCAGCTACGATCTGCTTGGCATTGCTGCGATCGCACATGGCATACAGCAGATCAGCGGCCCTCTGTCGAACACTCACATCCCTCTCAGTCTGCAGAGTCACAAAGAGACAAACAGTGACACACCAGAAGGGGGAGGGGGACAGAAGTATAGATGGACTGTATCACTGTGTGCTACTGGACAGCATAACACGCTTAGACTGTAACCTTTAAAGCTATGCTGATTTGTGAAGGGGAAATGTACATGGGACGACGACTTGGTGGTTGGTAGAATGATGCTGCTTGAAAACAGTTGATCACACTGGTAAGAGACTACCTTTAGTTCCGACAGGGAGACAGTACCTTGAGGGCGTTGATGACGGTCTCGATGTGTGTCTTGACAGCTTCATGGGAGAACTCAGAGCTGGCCAAGGTGCACATGCTCTCTAGAGCCAGGTAGCGCAGGTTGGTCTCCCTGTGCTGCAGGAACTGGCCCAGCTGATTACAGGCTCGCACCAGCAGGTTGGGCTCGCTGCAGAACACACAGCCACACTTACTGCACCGTCAACAGGCTTCAGCGAAGTTCAGATGCGCCTTCCCTCCATCATTTGTCTTTACTAGCGTCACACAAACTAGATGCGCTGGCGAGGAGGCGGGGCTTATCTTAATGTTGATACCAACAACAACATTTACTTATGTTGACTGATTTAGTAATGAAACTAGAGTCAAATTGATGCTGAAATAATGATATACTAATACCAGTTAGTGAAAACAATGAATGGATGCTTTGGCGAGTGCATCCACAAGCCTGCACACTCACAATAACAACATGCAGACATAAATGAAGCCGTCTGCCGTGCCTCAGACAGTCTGGAAGGAAGTGGAACTGAGAGCTCCGCGTGCCATCGCCCAGAGCCAACGGCTGGGGTTTGTTTTCCTGATTTAACAACGTCAGTGAAGACAAAGTGAGATCCTCAGACAATCACTTCGCCTCCATGAGAACACCAGAAACCAGATTTCACACGAGTTAGAAACAGCTTTATTACCAGGTGGACACGTACGAGGAATTTGACTTTATGTCATTGGTGCATACATAAAACTAAAACTAAAATTAAAAACACAGATGGAACTATTTTAAGAAAACTATAATAACATAAAATAATAATAAAAAATATAGTAGATGAATCATATTAATACAAAATTATTGTAATACAGTGAAGGGAAGATTGTTTACATACGCAATACCTCCAGTCACTTCTCAGGTTGCAGAGGAGGTGCTACACTGCCAAGTTACTGAGTTCATACTATGACTCTGCGTCAGCTCGTGAGCGGACACTCACCTGTCGTAGTGTATGGTCAGGTCAGCTAGTGAGCGGACACTCACCTGTCGTAGTGTATGATCAGGTCAGCTAGTGAGCGGACACTCACCTGTCGTAGTGTATGGTCAGGTCAGCTAGTGAGCGGACACTCACCTGTCGTAGTGTATGATCAGCGCGATCGCCTCAAACAGGATTGCATTCTTGGCATTGGAGTGTTGCACCTTCTTGGACTTGGGTGGCTCCTGCGCCTTATTCAGGATGGTCTCCAGACATTCTACCAGACGACCCTTGACAGCACCATCTTCTGGTGGAGGGTAGCACTGCAGCAGACGCAGCAGCTTGCAGGAGAGCCAGGGTGCCGGGACAAAGTAGTAGGTGTAGTCCTGCAGATCAGTGGAGGCCGAAGACACAATCTGCCGAGCCAACAGAACTAGTTGTAGCAATTACAGCTAATTCAAGCTAGATATGTGCAGAGACTGTCTAACTGTCTCTGCACAGCACAGCGCACTTTCCCATAACCAAAACATATCTACAGTATCCAGAACCAGCACCGTGGGAGTCCAGTTAGTTGCAAATGGAGACTCTGTATTTGCCTTAAGAGTAATCATTTCAAAGTGTGTGTTTATCATACACGAGCACGCACAGACATCCCTCGCCGGGTACTGAGCAACACATCCACCTGGGGAGCCGGTCTTTCATAATCGACTGACTAACTTATCATTTTGCTTTTAAACAGGATCAGAAGTTCATAGAAAACAATGGCGTCACTGCTCAGGAAACATTGTAAATGGAGATGAATGCTTGTATGCTTATCTAAATAAAACGTTTATTTTTACAATTTCTTATTCAGGAAGCACACACACCCTGCTAAGTCGGGAAACGGCCAATGAAACGCAGGTCTTGAACTCATCTGGATTCTTCTGGCTCAGACAGGTGATGAGGGAAATGGCTGCCGTCACCACACCCTGAACACAGAAACATACTCACAGTAAGATGATTAATGATCCATAGATATATCCATTAAGATCAGTGGTGAAACTCGTGTCCTCGATTACAAATATGTTTATAACAAAACAAATCGGTCAGTTGATAAGAGAAAACATAGATCCATGATCAAACACTGCATTATGTGACCACATTACTAGTGTAGGGTCTGAATGGTGCACTCACCATGTGCTGGTCATTGAGCAGGTGCACCACGCGGGAGGTCCACTCCCCCATCAGAACCAGGTCAGGAGAGGTCTTATAGAGGCGCAGCAGACACAGGGCAGCAGACTGCTTCACACTGTCCATGGTGTCACTGTGGTGCAGCACATTACCGTTACCAGCAGCTAAGTGAAGTCAGGGTGTACATGATAAAAAACTGCCTTGGCTTCATCACTCAGCAAAAGAGAAGACAATCAGGACGATGTCTTTGATTTTACTTCCTTAACACTCAAAGCAGAAGTCACTAGTTGGATCTTTTACCTTTTGATACACGACCTTGAAAAGTATAGAAATGAAATACTATGTCTCAGGGGGACGGGCTAACCTTGGGCCCAACACAACACAGACAGCTGGAACTCACCCAGCAACCAGGATCCGAGGGATCTCACTGGCGAAAGCCTCAGCCATCTCACGGCTTCCCACGTTAGCGATACAGTGGAGGGCCAGGCACATGAAGGTGGGGTTGCGGCTGGAGAGGTCATTCTTGATGGCGTTGTTGATCAGACGAATCAGCTCACTGTTGCTGTTCACCAACACTGAAATGAACAGGTAACCCTGGAGTAACAGAGAACGAGACAGCAATGATACCACTGAGATGAAGCCATCTCAACAACATGGAATTAAAAGTGTTAATTGGGGTGAAATATGGTTAAGGGACCGTACACCAGGGTTTCCGTTAGCCGGTAATTACCGGTTTTTTAGCTGGTCAAATTTATTAAAAACCGGTAAATTCAAAACCTGCCGGTCAAAATGTCTGGTAATAATTAGGAAGGCTCCGATCGATCGGCCGCCGGTCATTATCGGCCGATATTCACTCTTAATAGTTTGATCGGTGCTCTCTATAAAGGCCGATCAGGAGAGCTGGATCTGATCGATATGGACATAAACGCGAGTGAAGTGTAACCGGACGAGAGAGATCAGATCAGCTGCTGAGTCTGACCGAGACACGCTGCTCTGCATGATCACCTGAAGCCCCGCCCTCTGTTTAGCGGGCTGCAGGAGCTGCTTGAGAAACTGACGGGCTGTCAGGAGAGAGAGAGAGAGGGAGGGAGAGAGGGAGAGGGGAAAAGAGAGGATCCGTTTCTCCCGTGTTAGTATTCAAATGTAATGTAAACTTATGAATAATGTACGTTATCTACTACAAGTAGTTTGTTTGAATGTAATAATTATGTTGTTTGTTGTTTGTTGAATAATTTATTGAAAGATGAATCTGAATTTTTCGATCTGTTACGATTATAAACTGAAGCAATATAAAAATGAGCCCCGTGAACTGAGTTTTAAACTGAAGCATATCTGCTCATAGTCCGGTAATTACCTGCCAACGGAAACTCTGCTACACAACTATTATTATTGAAATATGACCGGTAAGTTTCAAATTTGTCCGGTAAAATAAATTCTAGCGGAAACCCTGCCGTACACATAAGCATGTTTTACCCTGGATATCTACTCTTGTGCCAACTTTTCAAAGGGAAGGCAGGACATGCCATACTTTGCTAGGCGACCATCTGAACTTTTTCAGGGTATTGTTTAAAAAATAAATAAAAATGTATTAAAGCACTGCTAACTCCATATAAATACAAGGGTTAGGGTGTAGGGTTGGGCTGCTTGTCATGTGACTGCAACTTAACGACTCCTGTCACTCAAAGTTAAAATTGTCCTTGACCCCATCACACCCAGCCTATACATCAACCATTAACAATTTCAATGTTTCTGTAAGTTATTAACTACTGACTCGGATGCTATTATTTCCCTTTTAAATAGAGTGCCACAGTGACGCATCCTAAAACCCGGAAGTAAGTTAGCATTTTACCACTTCCGGTTGCCTCGTCTCAGAGCCAATGGGATCTCTTCATAGAATCTAGAAAAATAGCTGGAAATAAGGTCGGTGGTTGAGACACATTTAAGAGAGGGATCACGTTTTGTTCTACGACATTAAGTCCATCAGCAATGACCCCACTGGTGATTTCTGAAGAGTTGACGTGTCTGAAAAACGATGGTTGTTACCGAGTGGCGGAACAGGACTACAGAAGCTGTCCAGGCCACTTTACGTCGTTACACCGAACACGTGAAACACTCCCACTAAGTACCTGCCTCGTGCAAACTGTTAAAACAAAAGCTTCAACTTGTACAATTTTGAATCTGTACTTTTGAATATGGATCTTAAGCCGGCATGACGTTGAAGCAGCGACCCTGCTGTAGTTTGTTTATAGCATAACGTTAGCATTTTGCTTCTGGCGACTAGATTTATGATTCTAAAATTATAAAAGTAGGGTAGACATGTGAATATTATCCGGCTGAACAAATGTGATCCGTCTCTTAAATGTGTGTCAACCACAGATCTTATTACGAGCTATTTTCCAAAATCCTATGGAGAAATTGCATTGCGTTTTTGACGAAGGAACCGGAAGAAGTTTACTTCCGGGTTTTAGGACGTGTCACTGCGGCACTCTATAGAGAGGCGAAGTCACGCCCATCTACTTCCGGTCCATGGGACCTTATTTCGGAAAAATTATGTATTAAATTCAATGGAGATAAAAAATTATCTTTCGATCCCGTTTGAATTGTGCCATGAATTACACATGATGTTTGTCAATCTTAACAAATCATTTCCATGTCAAAAAAGTCAGTTTGTTGTAAAACTGTTGAAATATAAGACTATGAAAAATCCGCAACTATCATACAAGCAATGGGTCTTGCTTGTTCTTTCGCTTCCCGTCTGATGAAAGGACCAGGGCTGCAGTCGGATAGTTTAAAAATCAGCTCCTAAGTTCTTACCCTATCATCTATTCCTTGACCTCTGAGTGAAAGGTCACGGGGTTAAGGGATAGTGGATAGGAACATTCAAAAGGACTTAGGAGAAGAGACTGCGGTACTTTAGAGAATCGACTACACTTTCACTATCCGACGTGTTTATGATGCGCCAGCGGACGTCCTGAATGTGCGTCTGCTGCTGTGGGGAAACCATGGAAACCACAGTTTTCTATACAGCGGACTACAACATGGATGTTCAATAAGAACGAGGGACTACTGTGAACTCATCTAGAGACTCTGCACCGTGCTCTGATGCTGCTGCTTTGCTTTATGAACGTGGACAACAGAGAAACAGATTCTTCAGGACCAAAGCTGGAATTGAAATAAAAAAGGAAAGTGAAACTTATGCTCGTCTCCCTCTCCCTCCGGTCCACATCAATACTAATGATCCCAATACGTATGATTGTATGAACTAAAGATCTTAAAATCAATACAGATGTATTTATTATAAACGTTAGTCCTTAACATCTATCACTGTGTATATCACCATTCAAACATCTTTTAAAAGTTGAACAAACCCCACACAGCTCAGTAAAGACTGAAATGTTGACTTTATTTGATCATTTCAGTGAAAACTAACGTTCATATTTCTCTCTTTATTATAATACTGATGAACGTTCAGAACAAAGCACTTTGCAACTTACCACCTATGTTTTAAAAAGCTTAATAAGCACCGTCACTTTCATGATATCATTTCTCGGTCATAATCTGTTGAGTGATGGCAAATGCTGCGGCTGCAAGGCATTGTGGGGCAGCATTTTCGCTTCTCCTGTCGGTTAGGGAGGTCCAGTGGTTCCTAAGCTAAAGGAGGCTATAAAGGAAGTTTGAAACCTCCTTTCCTTTCATTCTCATCATTCTAGAGAATTGGAACGGCACTTATAATGGCTGCCACTGAGGGACTTCCGGGTCATTGCACTCCTTTAGGAAGGTTCCTAAGCTAAATGGACTATTCGACTTCAGCCCATCAGTGGCTGGATCAAGTTAGCTACCTAGCTAGTAGCAAGCACGTTAGTTATACAGCCGGCTTAGCCTTGTCATTTTTATTAGTCTTAACATGAAGTAACATCCAGTAACCCAACATGTTTAACAGTAAGAGTAGTAGTCATATTTCGTGAACCCTTTGAAGAGTACTGTCACACCGGTGTGATCATTCTATAATACACCATTTAAGCCCGGGGAAGAAATGCTAACGCTACCGCTACATTAGCATCGGCGATCTTTTCTACTTCATGCTATCTGCACAAATGGTTGACATTAAACATTAAAAAGACCAGGCCGTTCAGAGAGATTCAAAGACAGGCAGGCAGCTTTGCATGACATTCTTCTGGACGTGTTTCATTGTGGTGATAGTGAGGGAAGTCAATCCCTTTTTTAACAAAACAGTAGTGACGGCCATCTTGGTGACGTGTGTTGTTCTGCGAGAGCAGAGATGTAGTTCATTGTGCGTTTCACACAAACAAATGTGTTACTTCACAGTTTTAGGACACATTTTCATTTTTTTTGACTTGCAAAATTATCTTTTAAATTGACAAACATCATATGTGTAATTCGTGGCACAATTCAAACGGGATCGAAAGATAATCTTTCTCTCTCTCCATTGACTTCAATACATAATTTTTCTGAAATAAGGTCCCATGGAGGTCCACCGGAAAGGGAGGGACTTGGCCTCTCTATTGCTCACCTCCAAGAACCACAAAGCAATGCACATCACTACTGTGAATTAACCACTAGGTGGGGCTAAAACATTACACATCTTTGAATAGCAGAGTCACGAAGAACAAGAATCTGTTTCAGAGATTCAATTAGAGCAGTTCATATGACAGTTTCACTTGTCCTACTTTTTTTTGTTTTACCCTAACAAATTAAGCAACCACGGGGTGAATCGTGAAAAAGCTCTCACCGTAATAAATGTTCTTGGTTTATAGTAGTTCTTAATGCCTTCCACTCTGTCCAAACTCTGTCTGAGCAGTAGTTTAGATGTGATCTGACTCAACATTATTCTGCCGAGTCAACATTTCCTGTTCCTATGAAAATTGGTCCACTACACTGAATCAGGAAATACGCAGTGGCTTAGGTTTTTATTCGGCTTTAACATTTAGAGCATTTAAATATGTATTACTCATTTAAATGCCTTTGAAAAAAGGGACACACTCACTTCGTAATCATACTCAAACTGCAAAATTATCAATTTAATGCATTGTTAAGTCAAACTAGTTTTTCACCTGTGGAGCCGGTGTCCCGTCACATTTTGACAGATTAGAATTCAGAGGGCAATGTGCTGTGAAAAAGTCATTGACAGTGGGTTGAAGAGCTCCTGACTTGAGGCCAAGCAGAGTCTTGTCAAGTTCTTCACTTTCTTAGGAGAAAGGTTCCCCCTGTATTCTAAACTGTGGTTCGAGTGGTGCTTGTAAATAAACCAAAATAGCTCATTTTATCAGAGGTCATCTGTCCAGATTTGTCTGGATACAGAAACTAATTCTATAAAATGTCATTGTTGTATCCGTCTGTTCAGAAACAAACACGCGTTTTCAGTGGACTCATTGTCAACGTCTGTTCTTTTTTTTCTCCATTCGTATGTATGAAAAATCTATAAACGTGTTCTGTGTGTTATTATTACAAAAATAATTAAGATTAAAGGCTAACAAATATGTCTTCTAATCGCTGAAAATGATAAACAAAATGCTGGGGAAAAATAGATTATGGCTGAATTTCACAACTGTGTCTGAGAAAGACAGACTATCTGTTAATCCGTTGTGTCCAAGGTCAATACAACAACAACATTATATTTATTCTTAAGAGAAAATCTTTAATATGAGTTATTGGGTATGTTAGGAGGTGTACATTCTTAATTCAATTGTCTGTGCCACTTAAGAGATGTGGTCATCGATACATAAAATTGTCTGAGTTCAACTTTCTTGTTATCCATCATTTGGGCGGACAGGGGAGTTACATTTCTGTCATTAATCTAATGGCGCGTTTCCACTGCAGGCCTCGGTCGGCCTCGCTCTGTTTGGTTAGGCCTTATTAGGCCCGGCTCACTTTAATGCTACGCTTGATTACAGTTTAGGAACTGGGGCAGTTACTATAGTAACGCAGTGTAGGCGGAGCCGTGACGTCATCTTCAATGAGAGCCCCAGAAAAACAACACAGCCGTTAGCTGTTAGCACTCAGAGCTCACAGCTCCTCATGTCTGTTCAGAAACTAGACAGAAGTTAAACAAGTACAAACCACAGACTGTCTGTGTCATGGCGAATACAGTCGCTGGTTTATTTATGTCTATATAGGCCGTTGTTGTGAGTGTGGACGGTCGGAGCATATATAACGTTAGCTTAGCCAAGCTCCATTTAGAAAGCACGCATTTTAAAAGGGTGTTTGGCCTGCAGTCTGTCTGCAGATTTGTCAAAGCATTAATTCATGGTTTTTACTAACCGGTATCAGTATGTTGTTACTTCGGCATCATTTTTAAATGTGTAATACAATTAAATCACGGTCAAATATGTTCATCTTGTTGTAGTTGTAGTCCCCTTGCAAGCGATTCTCTCTCTAGTTTAGCATGCTCAGCCCGACTCAGCCTGGTTGTTCCTGGCCCTAGAACCACGATTTAGTCGGGCCAGAAAAAAGGTGAAAAAGTAGCCCCGGGCCAAAACTAGGCCAAGTGGAAACGCAACCAAAAACGGGCCCCGCACGACTCGGCACGCTTAAAGCGAGCTACCCGCTGCAGTGGAAACGTGCCATAATACTACCCACCATTGTAAGTTAAACATGTTTGATTATACCAACAAGTCTTAAATAGCATTAACGATTTATTTATTTAATAAGCTAAAAAAGTATGCACTTTAAAGTATATTATTATCCAACGGCTTATTCGTCAAAAGCCAATAATGTTATATTGTATTGGTGCCCCAGCTGGTCTGTGTGGGAACCAGAGAGTGTTAATAGTGAATAGGCTATAGCAGTAATTGACTTTTTTTTGGTTTGCTTATGATTATTGCTATAAATGTTGTGCTTGCATTTCCATAGAACCGATAAGTTGGACCTGACCAAGAACCAATGCTTCAAGCTGAAACTAGTTGGGGTTCGGGAGGGCAACAAATGATTAACAACAGAGTCTGATACCTGGCATAATACTTTGAACGTGTGTGAATCTGACAGCGTATGGATGATGACACACAGGTCATTTACCTCTACTTCTGTCCACACCGACAGTCAGTACACTCGGATCAGGTGCAGTGTTCCACATGTTGTTCTGAGACAGATTTCATAGTTCACATCGTTTAGCTCTCAGTGAGCTAAACTATGATGAGTGGTTTGAATACTTTGAATGGCAACCCCTTTGCCATCATTCTGATACCAACAAGTACCTACTTATTCAATATTCCATTGTTCTGCACTTTGAGGGATGTTCACTCTGACGGTGCAGCGACTTAAAGGCTCCTACATGGCGCTGGGCAGTGGAAACGCAAACTGGTTTTCAAAGGTGCACACGTTTAACCAACTGCAAACCAAGTAGCCCTCAGGAATCATCCAGATTAAGACGAGTCAAAGCCCAGCTACTTAATGTGTGTGGCAGGAGTGGTAGAGTCAGCCAACAGACAGGTGCCAACACAGGTCGTGCTGTGATGGTAAATCCGGGTTATTTCACAAAGCATTGATTTCTTAACTCTTCTCAAGTTAAAACATTGGTATTGTAGTGTTTAAAATGAATATGAACTGGTTTTCCTGTGCATGACTGAGTTCTGAAAAAAATGCATCTTTATTGTTACTTGACCAGTTTTAGTTTCTTAATTATCAACATTTATATTACAGATTTGGGAGAAATGTTATCAGTAGTTTAGGGAAGCGGTTCCCAACCGGTGTGCCGCAGCACACAAGTCCAGGTGTGCCATAGAATCTTTTTTCTTTATGTTCCACATTTATTTCTCCATTAATAAACTTCACTTCATATACACTTTATTTTATTACATGTACAATGGAGTTTATAAGCTAATAAAACATATATATATTGCTCAGATTTAGAAATATTAAATTGAATATAGCCTCATACTGACTGCTTAAATTCTTATGACTTACGCCAGCCGTCATTGTTTACGGCGTGCAGAGCAGCTTTTTACCCTCGCGCCAAAATATTACAAGAGTAATGAGGGTGAGAGTGCTGGAGGAGAGGTTTGAGTCACATTTCCCTCCTATGAATGAAGACTTCCATTGGCTGCAGGATCCGTTTAATCCTCTCATTAATATCAGCCACTAGTTTAAACAGCCGAGCTCAGGGTGGACACGCAGAGCTATAGGACCGCTCCTTGAAACTGAAGCACGGGGAACTACGTCTGGATATCTTTTGGCTGCTTGTGGGACACGAGTATCCATCCCTCTCAGAGAGTGCCATCAAGGTGCTTTTACAGTTTCTAACCTCCTACTTGTGCGAGCTGGCGTTTTCCTCACTCGCATACGTCCAAAACAAGCCTCGCCCCCGGCTGTCAGTAGAATAGGATCTCCGCGTTGCCCTGTCCACTATCCGCATAAAGAGACTCTGCTCCCAAAAGCAGGCAACATAGTTTTATTTAGTTTTGCCATTTAAACTGATTATTCTGTTATAATTATTATTAAGTTATTATTTATTTTTAAGTTACCATAGGCCTACCTTTTTTGAGTTGGAATGAAAATGACATGTATTCTTGTTTTTACTATTTTCAGCCAAAAGAAAAGAGCCAGTATGCCCGTTTATAATATTTCATTCATCATACTAAGAAATGGTGTTGACGTTTTTAGTCTGGTTCTTGTTATTATATGATGGATTATATGTTTTTTAGGATGACTTATATTTGATTATTTGCTCTATAAAATGTTCTATTCAAATAAATACACATTTGAAAACCAATGTATGTGTATTTATTGTTTGTAGTGTAAGCTGCAGGTCTCCCTTGAAAAAGAGATCAATGATCTCAATGGGATACACCTGGAGAAATAGAGGTTTGAAATGAAAGCTCTGAAGTGGTTTTTAAATCTACCAAAAGTTGGTGTGCCTTGGGGTCGAGAAATATATTCAGATGTGCCTTGGTAAAAGAAAAAAGGTTGGGAACAACTGGTTTAGGGTAACCTATAAATATGGGAAAGTGGAATATGTGCCGTGATCTATTTTTTTCCAGGACTGAATACTATATGTACACATTGTTTTACCCTTTTCTCTTTTATATTACATGCACCAGGAGTTTATACTGTAGGTGCACCGAACTGTGTGGATGAGAGAATTACAGTTTTGTTTTTGATGAAAAAATATTTCAAACCTTTATTTCTCCAGGTGTATCTCATTGAGATCATTGATCTCTGTTTCAAGGGAGACCTGCTCCAGTAGGTTCCACATAATGAATATTTATAAAAACTAGAAAATGCATTTCCTGCTGAAAATGCGTGCGAATGCTGTAAACCAGGGGTCGGCAACTTTTTTGATATGAAGTGCCATTAAAAAGCGTGCAGACAATAGTGAATTGTCAACGGGGAGTTTGACGCTCGTGAACTGTCAACAGGAGGGCGGGGGGCGCCTCGCTGCGGGGAAGCAGTGTGTGGACCTGTCAGCGCAACTTACATGAGGCAGAATTTAACAAACACATTTAAATAATTGGTTTAAACGGCATAATAATAAGGACCATCGTCCGTTCTGTGATTCTCCAGAACACACATGGCCAGGCCGCCCCTGTGTAGCATGTTATTTCAATGAGAGATGAGCAGATCGCCACTGGGCTTTCAACTAAAGACACAGCCACGCAAAAACTGCGGCATTTGTACAGCTCCTTATGGGTACTGCAATTAGTGAAGTGCTTTCCTCTGTGGTGAGACGATCAGCACCACGGGGGAAAGCGGCAGAAAGTCGGAGTTAAAGAGAGCGGGGCTGCGTTGCGTGCATGGCTTCCTTCTGCAGGTAACGGGGAGACGCGCTCTGGCGGCGGTCTCGTTCAGGATCCTGCCAATGGTGGCACGCATGCCAGGGGTTGCCGACCCCTGCTGTAGTGGAGTACTTCGTGACCACAGAGCGTGACCGTTGTGATCAGCTGTTTTAGCGCAGTTCTCCAGTGAAGGGGGGAGTCTCCCTCCGCAGCCGGTTGGCGTAATTTTGGCTCAGTTCCGTTGTTCAGACCGACGTTAACAGCAGCCCTGCCTGTGCACACGGAGACCGACTCTGTCGTCCGGTGATCTAACCGCCTTCTGGAAAAGCTTCACAAGTACGTCGGTACGCAAATGCGCTTTGTGACACAAGTGCTGGTATGCATTTCAGATTACGCACATAACCTGCGTACCAGTTATGTGCACCCCTGTACTACAGCAAAAGTATTCTCCGTCGGGACTTCCTGCAACAACACCATGCCGTTATCCTGATTCTGATTGGCCAGAAGCATAGGGCCTTGAGATTTTTTAACGCATATTTCAACCGCCGTTAACACGATAATTTTGACAGCATTCATTTTAACACATTTCAGGAACCGAAATCTGAACTTTGGATAAAGCCAGATTCAAAATTTCATTTTGTAGTCATATTAGTATCTAAGGCTTTTACAGAAGGGATATTGGATATCTCTTTTTATCACTCCATGAATCAGAAAATACTGTCAACAGCCCTAAAATATCCATTTCCGCCATGTTTTTAGGTGTACAATGTTGTATAATTCAGGCTATGAATTATATATGAACAAACTCTTCTGTAAAAGCCTTCATAATATTGATAGGAATATAACTGGAAGGTTTGGTGTCTCTACGTGCTACTGAAGTTGAAATGTCTTACTCGGAGTAGGAGAAAAAACTCATTTTGAGAAAACGACCTTCAAAGATTTCAGTGAGGCGCTAGCTAAACCCTCCTGTTCTTTGGATGATAGCTTGCGCATCGACGCACTCCGTGAAGGTATTTCATGTTCGGGGTCATTTGTTTTTTGTATAACCTTGCTTCGTGCAAGTGACAATTGTTGTCGTCTTCTCTGTGAACGTTTTTTCCGCCGTTCTTTTGCCATTTTGAGATTTCAATTTCTAGCGGAAAGCTAACCAGGAAGTGTTTTAGCACACCACGTGACGCATCTGAACGAATCACGTTGTCAGAAATTGACACCAGCCAATGAGATTTTGTTTCTTGCTTTAAGACCCCTTTGTGCTTTCACAATTGGTTGCTGATATAAAGGAAATGACCATATTTGGATCCGATGAGATTGTGCAGGAGAGACACAGCATTCCAACGATATCTCCGTTGACATGGTGCACACAGCGGTCGCGGTACTTTACGTTACGTTAGAATGCTAACTTTTGGTGAATTTAGGAGAAATCTACAGACGCAAATAGACAAACTATAGTAAAATAAACACTTAAATGTGTATTTTGTACGTTTTCCTTCCAAAAGCCTGAAAGAAAACATGTTATAGAATCAAAATAGCACAAAATCTCAAAATTGACCAGTACTTGAAAAACGATGTTTTTGCCTGCCGTGTCTCGCCTTAAGAAGAGAAAAGAAAGTAAAAAGGCTTTTAAAAGCAGCAGAATATTTTAACTGCAAACTTTTGAACTAACTTGATGGCGAGTGATCTGTCGCCATGGCAACGGCATTTGATGAAACCCCATAACACGCTTAGATGTGTTGATGATTGTTACCAAACCTGTGAAGTTCTGGGCCTTTGGAGCATTTTCACTGAAGTTATGAGAAAACCGTGTTTCATGGTGAGCATTGTGTTACCATGGCAACGGCATTTGAAGAAATCTCAAAACTGTCACGTAGATGTCTTCACGGCTGGACTGTAAGCACACGTGAAGTTTGAGCACTTTGACCATTTTCATAGGAGTTATTGCAATATCGTGTTTTATGGTGAGGGATTCGTTGCCATGGCAACAGCTTTTGAGGAAAACTGACTATTGGCACAGACATGTTGAGGGCTGAACCATTAACCATTATCTGAAGTCTGGTGCTGTTTTGACCCTTTTCATAGACGACATCATTTTGGTGAGGGAAGCGTTTCCATGGAAACGGCATATGGTGAGATATCAGATTTAACGTAGAGCTGTTGAGGCATGGACCGATAATATACAAGTGAAGATTGGGGGACGATCGGACCGTGTCAATTGGAGTTACAGCGACATCGTGTTTTAAGGCGAGGGTGCGCTTTTCCATGGTAACACCACATTATGTAACATCAATTTGACGTAGAGCTGTTCAGGGCCACAGTGTTAACCATCATGTGATGTTTGGTGGCATTCTGAACAGACGTTATGAAACACCTGTGCTTGAGCCCAGAGATCAAAGGTTTCCATGTTGATCAGTGAGAGGAGAGCCTTTCCATTGATCTGAATGAGAGATAAACCTCTTACATGTGAACGTTTTGTTGAAGAACCGTAGCAGATATCGGTGAAATTTCAACGCGTGAAGCGTCTCAGGACCCTGACGAGCATCTGCGTCTGCTTTTTATGTACTTTCAATTGTTTGCTTGATTTTGTATTTATTTTTCAAGCTAAGAGATGTTTTCCTACAATTCAAGCATTCAATTATGTCCCAGGAGTGTAGGGTTTGGGAATTATGGCAGTTGAAAAAAAATGTAAGGCGAATTTCAAGCTGACTCTAGCTGTGACATCACGCACTCTAAAGACCTTGACACACCAGGCCGAAATCGGCCGTTTTCGTTAGTCGGACGACGGAGCGTGCCCTGTCGCCCAAACTCAATTTGGTGTGTCCCGCACCGTCGGCCGTGACACGCCTTATTTGACCTTTCATGGCCGACGCACGGCCGATTCAACATGTTGAATTGGCTGTGCGTCGGCCACAGGCAGACAAAGAAATCACTCTGATTGGCTGTGCAGCTAGCAAATCAGTGCATGAGAAGCGAAAGGGTTGCTTGAGAATGTCTTCCACAAGCAACACTCCAATGGCTGATAGCTCCAGTACTGCACGAAACATGTTTTCGATGGACGAGAGTGAAAATGGAACGCACACGCTATTTGTTGTTTGTTTATATCACGTAGTCTGTTCTTCTTCTCCGTCTTCCGGTTGTTGCCTCTTTTGAATGACTAATACACACTACCGCCGCCTGCTGGTATGGAGAGTTATTGCCACTCACGCATGTGCAGTTCCTACGTGCTCGGCTGAAGTCTTTGCGGTGTGTTCCATTGCGACACATGGCCAAGATGCAGGAGAACACGGCAACGCAACAGTCGGCTTCGGCGAGTTCCCTGGTGACTGCTTGGTGTGTCAGGGCCTTAAGCCTTAACGAGCTGCACAACACACACTAATGTTAACATCTGAAGAAAGCCTCTTTACCAAGCTCCAAACTAAGTTAAATATCTCAAAAAGTGTAAAAGATATAACAAATCTGAATAACAAGTTTTATAGCTGAAGATCTTGTGATCATTCAGGGCTCAATGCTAACTTTTAAAAGTGGTTGCCAGGCTGGCAACCAGGCATTAGCTTTTAGTTGCCAAAACTGAAAAAACGGTTGCCATTTTTAGTCACCTTATATTTTAAATAATTAAAATACTATACAGTTGTACATCAACTTAATAATGAACATGTGACTCAAAAGAATGCTCAAATCCTTAAGTAATTAATACAATTATTTGAAACTTAAGTGGTAGTAAACTTGTCCACCCTCAATTGCTGGTATACAAAATACCAGTAGTGCAGCTGTTGTCATGTTCTTCACAGATCCCTCACAAATGAATTGAGCAAGTCACTAGTTTCTTGGTCATCTGCTGTCTCCCTTTCAAATGTGGGTTTTCTTGACCTTTGTGCTGACCCCCACCATAGATCCACTGGCCCTTCAGCATTGGAGTCTTGACCTTTGTGCTGACCCCCACCATAGATCCACTGGCCCTTCAGCATTGAAGTCTTGACCTTTGTGCTGACCCCCACCATAGATCCACTGGCCCTTCAGCATTGAAGTCTTGACCTTTGTGCTGACCCCCACCATAGATCCACTGGCCCTTCAGCATTGAAGTCTTGGATTGGCCAGACTAATACATTTCTAATGTTAAATAAATGAAAACCATTCACAGTTAAGAATAAGATATTAATTACTCATGCTGTAAATTACCTTTAAAGGTGGGGTAGGTAAGTTTGAGAAACCGGCTCGAGATACACTTTTTGTTGTATTCCATGGAATGCTCTTAACATCCCGATAGCAATGAATATCTGAAGTGCTTTGACAACAAATCCATAAAAAAATGTCATCTGTGGAAGCCGTAGTACTGACCAATCATCTGAGCCGGCTAAAACAACTGGATGGCTTACCTGCCTGTCCTTCCATCTGTGCACAAACTGATCTCGTGCCCTCATTGGTCATGGGCGCGTTCGTGTGTGTTGGAGGAGGGGCTCTGTAAGGAAGTGGCAGATTTTTTCCGGTTGTGTATTTTCAAGTTCTAGCGCACTTGAGCTGGTTTCTCCAAAATTACCTACCCCACCTTTAATATGTCTAACTATATTTAAAATGTGTTACCTTTTTATAGAATATTTTCCTATGGTAAAGTTTTGCACTTTTATTTTGGTAGTAATAAGATCTGGACTCTTATTTTGAAGGAACTTTACCCATTTCCTCTTTGCTTTTCGTTCGGGTTCATCTTGCGCTTTATTAGTTGACTCACTTTGAACATTTGTTTGAGATGTTGACGGGTTGGCAGAACTTTTTACCCCACAGTCAAACGCCATTTTTTGTAAAACGAACACACGGCGCACGCGAGTAAACGTGCATCGCTTTCTGGCTCCGTAATTAGACGTTCAACTTAAGTATCAGGTTCCGACTGGTCACAACAATAGTTAAATATCACTCTTAGTACAACAAATAATTAACATTCATCTATTTTGGGGTGCACATTTTGCTGTTTGCTGTCCTTATTTCTTTATGTTAAAAACTGGTTGCCACTGATGGCAACCAAAGGCCAAGAAGTGTTTGACATTTTTTCTGAAAGGTTGCCAATGGCAACCTGGCTACTGTCGAGCCCTGTCATTTTAAAGTTGGAATGATGTCTCTAGCTGAAAGTATGTGGAAGGAGTAGCATTTGGCGCACGATGTAGTTAAAAGAGGATTTAAAAGGTTCCTCCCATTGAGTTGCATGTTAAAACTAGAAAATGCATTTCCTGCTGAAAATGCGTGTGAATGATGTAAACCGTGTACATTTGTTGCTGAACTTAGCGGAGAAATGCAGAAAAGTGAAATGATATTAATCAAAATTGTTAAAGCTCAAATGCATTGCAATGACTTTGTTGGAAAATTGAAAGTGAAATTTTAAACTGGAAGAGTATGAAAAATAGTAAAGAAGCTTAATATTTAAAAGAAAATGTTTAAAAAAGGTATAAACAACCAAATGTAAACAGCATTCGCACTAATGAAAATAGAAATCTGACGCTGACGTACTTGTCTAGGGGCAACGGCACACAGAGCTAACGGTTCCTCATATTGAAGAAAATAGAAATTGGAGAAAATGCATATGTTGAATGTATGATAACTGTGTGTACAAATCACAGAATGTCTATGGCGTGGCAAATACAGTGGTACTTTAATTTATGTCTAAATTACTTTGTGTGTGGACATAGCAGCTACATATTAGCTTAGCCTGATGGATGTGATCTCCTTTCAGAAAGCAGGCATTTTAAACGTTTTTTGCCGCCGTCTTGCGGACACACTCGCCCAATTATTAATTCATGGTTCTTACTAATGAGGATGTAGTGATGCCATCATTTTGATATGTGTATTGCAATTAAATTACTGTAAAATATGTTCATTTTGTTGTTGGTATTTACAACCGTATCTACATTGACATGAGCCCTGCCTCCTCATTGGTGCTTTTAGTTTGAGCCACCCGAGTAAACGCCGCTGTCAGACTCACGTGAGTAATGCAATGTGAACATTTGTGTCCGGTGTGAATGCACCTCTCGAGCTGTTCACTTGTTCAGGTGTAAAGAGGGTCTAAGAGCGAACTTGGATAATCGTGTACAAAACTCTATCAATCAATGCTGTAAACACATAACAAAAGCAGCAGCAGACTTACAATCTGTTTCTCTGTGTACTTATTGGAGCTCAGTAGGTTGACCGCCTCCATGTGTCCAAAGTCAATGTCATGGCCGAGCAGGAAGATGAAGAGCAGCTTGCAGACATATTTCTTCTTGCTGTAGCCATCAAGAGCCTTGTCCCCTTTAAACTTGGAGCGAATGTTGGCCAGCTCTTTATTGATCCGTTTGATCTCAGCTTCCTTGCTCTTACCTGACGGGGGAAAGAAAGTTGTGCAAAATCAGCATTCAAAAGTGGACAAGAAGGACGTTCTCATCCCTTCTTCACTAATACAGTATGGATGATGGAGCACCTCAGCTGTATCAACTGCCTTAAGTCACCTGTGTTTCTTGTAGGGATGCTCCGATCGATCGGTGCTCTCTAAACATGCCGATCGCGAGAGCCCACCGCATGACGTAAAATACATGACACTTTTCTGTGTGTGCGGCAAAACAAGCTCACCAAAATGGCTTCACCGGTCTGGCATTATTTTAAGGTGTCCGAAAAAGACAGTAAAATAGCGGTATGCAACGTGTGTGAAGCAGAAATCCTACAGCTCCACCCGCTGTGACGGACCGGTAAGCGGGGCAACACACAAGAGTTAGACCGAACACACTTAGCTATTTTATCTACCTCTGGAACAAGCTAAACTAGTTATACATATATGTATTCTTCACTGTCGGGTCACTCATTACTGGATCAGTGAGCTGCATGAGATGCTGACAGGAGAGGGAGAGGGAGAGGGAGAGGGAGAGGGAGAGGGAGAGAGAGAGAGAGAGAGAGAGGAAAAGAGAGGCTTCCGCTCATCTCTCCCGTGTTATTCTCCAAAGTGAATGTAAACTTGAATAATGAACATCATTTCAATGTAATAATTAAGTTGATTGTTGTTTGTGGAAGCTCCATTAACTGAGTTTTAAACATCACTTTAAATGGAAGATTTAAAGTGATGTTTAAATCTTCCATTTAGGCCCCGCCCACTCGATCGGATCGGCCGATACTGATTCCGCCGATCGGAGCATCCCTAGTTTCTATACCAAGCAACATGCACGTACTAATTGCTCATTATAGCAACGAGCAGGCATATTCCTACAGAGCCAATATCATGCTCAACACACCTGTAATTTATATTTTCAATTACAATTAAATAATATGAAAAAACACCATACAGTCCGCATTAGAGTTACGAGTAGCTTAAATCAGTGCATATGAACAGAAGAGATATGGGGAAACGTTGAAATTAGTAAAGTCAATAAAGTACGAGAGAAAGAAATATTTAACAACAACATGGCTATCTGATAGAAAGCTAAGTAGTGAGCAGACTCCACTTCGTTATAATAAATGTAGAGTAAAAAAACCACGTGTTGAGGTCCTATGTTGTCTAGTTTCCCTTTTTATGACGAGCACAGACTACCGCCGCCAGCTGGTATGGAGAGGTATTTCCTCCCACACTGGATCAGAATGTACTACGTGCTGATTAGTGGTGCGTTCAAATCTGACTTTAACGTAGGCAACATGTTGATCTAGCCTTACTGAACTCTTCTTCACTTCCCTGGTGCATTACTCTGCTGTTGTATACGTACGCTATACTCACTTAAAAGAAAGCAAATCACCTGCTTGACAAACACTATATAATGTGCAACATTATTGGACCTTGTGTCACTTTTGCAAGTTTTAGTGGTAAAGATACATTTGGGAAAATGGGGGGCAATAGTAACACCTCAATTTGCACCAATCAGAAATACATTTTGGGAAATAAGAAGCATGCTTGCTGGGTTAAACCTCTGAAAAAAGCAAGATTCAATATTTCGAAGCATAAGCAGATAATACAAATGAAAACGGTATGTCTAATGACCTCTGGAGCGAGAAGCCAGCTTCCATGTAGATAAAGTTAAAAAGCAGGATTTTCAGGGGATATACAAGTCAAAATGATTTTGTATTAATGTTGTAACAAAACAGATAATATCAACTTCAATACAATTCTTTCAAACTAGTGAAAATCAATACCATTGAATGAGAAATAAATAACTAATTGCTTAGCAATTGAAAATTGTCATGGACATTTCTCAGGCCTGAGGGATCACTTTAAAAAGGTCCCATGTCATGCTTTTCCGGTTCTTACCCGTCCCCTTGTGTTATGAAGGTCTTTCTGCAGGTAAACGGTCTGCAGAGTCTCACACCCTCAAAGTGCACCCTGTAGCGAGTAAAGCTCTGACACAGAGAAGACCGGTCTGTGCTGACAGAACGCCTCCTTGGAGATTTCTCTTTTTCCATTGTTTTCTTCTTGGGTATAGTGACCTATTTGGGTATAGTGACGTAGGGCTGTACGATATATCGTGTCATGACGATAATTGCGATATGCAAATCGCGTGGACGTGCGATTTATTTCTTTAGGACTTGCGATATTAAGTAGGCAAATTAACTCAAACACGTCATGTTACAATTATTTTGCTGCTTGCTACAAAAGGAAAACGTGCGCGGCTCTCATGTCAGGGGTACTTGAGTGAGTGACAGGCTCTGCATGCACAGCAAACCACAATCACATCTCCAAAGCACACGACCCGGTGATTAAAAGGTAGTTTCATGTGTTTCTCCAGGCAGGCAGTTCGGCGCTGCTAACCGAGATAGCTTAGCTTGTTGCTTTGATAACTTAAAGGTGACCCATCATGCTATATTTGAACAATATATTGTAGGGCCATACCTATATAAAGTATATAAATATAGTTTCAAAATACCAAACAGATCCTGCATTTTAGTCATGCCTCATTTCGCTCTCTATGCTCTTTCCAGCCCTGTTTTTGCAGGGGGCTGATTCTGTGAGCTGCAGCTGACCACGCCCCCCTGCCAGAGAGGGGAGCAGCATGCTCTGAGATCAGCTGCTGGGCTGCAGCGGGGAGAAGAGGGGGAGGAAAAGAGAGGCTCCGTCCTCCGTGTTTTATTCTTATATGATTATATAGAGTCGTTATTCATTTGTTTTAAAGCTCAATAAATAACAAAGAAGACCTTTGACCGGCACTTTTATCATTTTGTCCGGAAGATTTAAACTTTAACGGACATGTTGACCGGCGGAAAGAAATCGAACTGAAACTCTGCCGCACGGTCCCCTCGTCCCTTGGAAGAGGCGGAGAGGTGGGTGTTTGTCTTCTGCTGGTGGACTACGGAGAGAATTACAGCGCTTGCCTCGACGGGGAGGGAGAGAAAGAGCCACAGCGGAGAATAAACAGAAGGGCAACCATGGCAACCATGCAAGGGAAGTCTTCGTCGCTGCTTTTGTGGCAGACTACAGCGCCACTTACAGGCCTGGCATATATACTACAGCGTCTCCAGCGCTTTCAAGCAGCAATGGCCGGCCGTGGCCCAACCTCTCATTCCCCTGATAGGTGGAGAGTTGGCCATATAGGCGGAGCTCCACTTCTGTGACGTAGAAAATAATTCAAATCTGGATCAGTCTGGATCAGATCCGTTGCAGCCCCGTTTTTAGAGATTTGGGTATGGAGGAAAATAGAGGGTTGTGTTTTCTGACACTTGGTGAGTTCCCTGACGCACCGGGGACACATTCATGTATAAAAGACGTACAAAGGTGCATTTTACATGATATGTCCCCTTTAAGATCCAGACATCCGTGACTAAAATCCTTCATCCGGTTAAATATAGTTAAAAAAATACCAATTGTATAGCATTAAAGTTCAAGACAGGATGGTTTGCGGGGGAAAAAAAAACTGTCTTTTCTTCAATTCCTGTATGTTTTCATATCGCAATATATATCGCAGGGGGGGGGGAAATCGCAATGTCAGTTTTTTCCAATATCGTGCAGCCCTATAGTGACGTTACGTTACGTCCGCAGAGCCGTTACACAGGGCTCGAGCTTAAGGGCATCAAACGGGCCCCGGGCCGGAATTATTAAAGAATGTGGTACCGTTAAGCTCCGATGTTATAGTACTGGAGACATTTAAAAAAGATACGTCATATGTATTATTGCTACATACACATTATATCGCAGTTTTAGTTTCGCCAACTCTGTTTCTAATATGCAATAAGACTACAACATGCATCTATGATGTATTTTCGAGCTTTCCAATCCAGACGAGATCTCTCTGTCCCGTCTAAAAACCTAAACCTAAACCTAAATCTAATGATCAAAACTTTAGATTGTTCCTCACTGATTTGCATAGTCTTTTGTGACATCATGTTATATACTGAGGCTGAATATATTTGTCACCTGTCAACAGATTGTTCCCATACAACATAACACTCTTACCAAATTACTTTGATTTGTGAGGCATTTCATTCAATGGATGAGCTTTACATATAAACATTCCTTTCTGTCTCTGTTAGCTCCTAGACCATTTTGTATACATGTGAATGAATGATATACTAATTACACATACCACGATGAAATATGTTATCATACAAAATGTTATTATATCAATATTAGAAGTCGGAAACTGTTATCTGTAATTTCATTTATTATCTTATTTGCGCTTAGTCGTCAATATCACAATTTTAAAAAGCGAAAATCTATACAATAAAGATGCAAATGTATGCAAACATTTAACAAAACATAATCAACGTTTTGAAAATAGCATATGTTTATTTCATGGTGCCCTGTCGATTGTGCCAGTTATAGATGATGGCAGGGTCTTCAGGTTAAGATTCAGCTGTCCTTCCTATCTATTATAATCCTCAAACTGAACGCCATTGTTACTGTATGAACTGTCATGCTGTCAGTTTAAAATAATGACATATACACTGCAGTGTGACCAAAGCAGCTACTAACACAGACGAGGATTGGTGTTCTGCATGTATCGTAGCCATGGTTCTGTTGCAGCAGGTGCGTGACACAGACATGTCAGCCTCACATCGAGGAGGATGGGTTGTGTACATTTAGTTAACGGCTCTTTGCTGTGGTGCCCACCACGTTAATACAACACATGTAAAAAAAAAGGAATGGGTTAACTGATGAACGACACACATCAGTTACAGGAACGATAGAAAATGTCACTTACAGTTTCTTATGTCGGAAATGAAAACTGCTAATCCGCGCATCCCATCTCCTTTCGACACAGCCGGCATGTTTGCAGATTTGTCCTCACTCCGGCCTTAACTGTATCTGACGTCGCTCAGCCTTTACACCGGACTGGAGTCGAATATGGCCAACTTGACGTTTAGTAGTAGCTAGCTTTTCAGCAATTCCAGTTGCTCGCTACACCTATATCATTCAGTGTTGCTGACGAAGCTCGCGGTATGCCTGTGGCAGGCTATGTTAGCTCAGATAGCATACACTAGATTAGCTGGATGGTGCTGGAGGATAAATTAGCGTTATCCCCGTTAACTGGCTCGTTTCCGCTGACTATGGCAAGCTAACGTTATTTCATTCAATCCTTACCTACATAGAGGCGACGCATATACCATCTACTGTAACGATTCACAAAAGGTAAAACCCCACACTACTTGGGTGTCTCGCAGATACATGCAGTCAGATGTGTTCGTAGAACAAACGTCACAGAATATAACGTTGAGTTACTTCGAAGTGAAGCGCCGTATAGCTAGCCTAACAGCTAGCTAGCTGTCTACCAATATCATTCAAATACTGGGATACATCACCGGTTGTCCGGGATAACTACGTAGACGCTCTCAAGTGCCAACTTGCAATACAAATGTAAAGCCCGGCTCTCTTAACCACACACTCGATTCGGTAACTGAAATGTGGTGTATAATTGATGTCCGTTCTAATTCTCCAGCCTCCGTTGCTTGGATAAGGCTCGTGACAGCAGATCTGATCGCGTGACCGCGCCATGCAGTGCGTGCACGCGTACGCCCCTTTCGTTCTACAGTGTGACAGTTCGTCCAGCCTGGGGCTGATTGATCCAGTTTGGTGGCACTGGGATTAAATCTGCCCAAATGCACTTCCCAAAACGGGCTGCCCGGCTCCAGGTACCTGTCATTATAAAGACGTATTAGCACCGGGCACAGAGGCTGCAAATAAGGAAACTGTTTGTAGAATGACAGCGGGGTGGGTGAAGGTCATGTGAAGGTAAAATGACAACTAAAGTCCACGTATAATAAAAGAGAAGGTTCATAGTCTATATCTGATGCAACCACACTTTTTTTTGTTGTTATAGATAATAATATACATATATAATGATAAAATAATTATAATATATATCTATTATATATAATAGAAACTAAATGTGTGTAAGGTAGCATAATTGGAAACATATCGGTTGTTGTTACATATTTATACTACAAACTGTGGAACCTGCGTTTACACACTGCTTGTCACTGCATTTGTGTGTGGGATTTTGAAACTCCCCTTATATCTCTTGGGTCACATGAATACAGATGACATATAACACCAGACGCACAGCTATATTAAGGGGAATGTCTTATTTCAATAAGTTATCAATGAAAGTAATCTAAATGTATAATTTGACTACTCACAATATAGTAAACTAGAACATGCATTTCCTGCTAAGAGCTAAACATTTTTGCAAAGCTAAGCTAAAAATGGAATGTGAAATGACTTGCCTGGAAAAGTGTTAAAGCGTAAATGATACATTCTGAAAAGCTGACACTGCACTGTATCCGGCTTGAATGTGTAGGAAGAGGGTAAATCAGTAGTAGTTGAGTGAATGGGCTCAATTAGCATTAATGCTAGCCTATTTAAAATGTGAATACCCATAATGTTTGAAATGTGTATAAAACGGCTAATGAATTGAAGATGTGAAAATGTAAAAGATTACATTGATTATGAATCAGAAGATAAAAGTTGAACATGCATGAGAAGTAGTGGAAGCAATGTGTTGAAGGGATGAAGCATACAGAAAAAGAGTAAGCATCAAAAGAAGTTCTAATGGGATTTTTTAAACAAATGAGTTGAAGTGCACTGAGAAGAGTTGAGGTTCCCAATAATTATCTTTGTTGGAATTTTGGAAGGAAAAACACAAACTAGGTCTAAGCTCTAACAAGAGTTGAACTAAGAGCTTTTATTTAAAATAGGATTCTATGTTTCTTGTTATCACACAGTGAGTGTAGCGATGTTCAGATATAGTTACTCCATCGGGGTTTTATGTTAAAAATGGGTTTGGGTGGGGGTTGTGAAGGGGTAGATTCTTAAAAATAGAAAAACCGGAATCATCCAGGCCCTTTCTCATTTCATCAAATCCCTCTCCTCAACTCCTCGGTCCTCCGGTAGTGTCCCGGAAATGAATTTCAGCGCGCCATGTTGAAGGACATCTCATTTCCCTAAATGCACTTCGAGGACCGAGGATCGAGCGTCGAGGAGGCTCTCTGGAGGAGCTATGATCGAGGATACACTGATGGGTCCTCCACGGTCTTCCACGGCTCCTTCGTGGATGCATTTCCGGGAACCGAGATGTTTCAAAGAGTCGTGACGCACGGCCGGACTTATCTCAGCCAATGACAGCTCTGCATGCATCCCCTGGATATTATTTTATTAACTGCTTTCATCGCGACGCGATGTTTACATAGAGAACAGCTGTGAGGTCCGTGCAGAAAGCAGAGCAGTGTGTATAATATATATCACTCAGTATAACAGGCCTACATTACTCTCTGTATTTGCTGTAGTTTAGTAGATATCTTCAAACAAAGAGTCGATATTTTTCTAAAACCATTTAGTGCTTCACAATAAAATACACAACGGCTGTAGCCTGTTTTAGGAGCTGTATGTGCGTGTGTGTGTGTGTGTGTGTGTGTGTGTGTGTGTGTGTGTGTGTGTGTGTGTGTGTGTGTGTGTGTGTGTTGTAGCTGTGTGTGGTACAGTGTGTGCATAGATGCAGCGGACAGACAGGTCTCAGTTGGTTTGGTGTCCTCTGCTTACTTTTAATACTTGTAAATACAACTTTTGGCCCGTAATTTATTTCCCTCATTGTAGCGACCAGAGGGGAGAGGGGGGGGATATATCCAGTCTCTGATCGTGTTACGTTATTATGAGTGCTCTGTTTGATTCTGAAATTGTATATATTTATATAAATATATATGTGTGTGTGTGTGTGTCCGCATCTGTAGCCTGTTATTGTCTCATTATACCGCACTGTGAATGAATCAAAGTAAATATACAAGTCATCATGAACACATCTGTCCATCAGACAGAGGGCTGCTGTGCCTCCTGTCATCATTAATGGACGTCTCTTTAATATGACCGCTCAGAGGAGAGGAGTTCTCATTTCTCTAACCGCCTGCTGCTTCCCCTCCTCTCTCCTCGGTTCCCCTCCTCGGCTCCTCCGCTCGCATCTCCTGTGGGCGGGACTAAGTATCGAGGATAGGAGTCGAGGAGGGGAGTTTGAGAAATGAGAAAGGACCCTAGTATTACAAAGTTCACCCAGCAACTTTACACCAGTGGGAGAGGCAGACCTGCTCTTTCTTTTCAACATAACTTAAGTTACACATGATTTCTTCCAAGTAGTTTGGCTTGTTAAAAACATCTTGCATTATGATACAGGAATTTGCTGGCTTTGTGTTTACAGAAGTACCTGACTATGCCGGACTTTTGTGCAGCCTACGGATGCTCCAATCGCCGCTGTCTGCAAACAAGAACCCTTGGGATCACCACATATGTTTGTTTGCTCAGTCTAATAAACCCATAACATGGTTGTGAAAGAATACCAAAGCTGAGGCTGGACGATGATTGATTGTTGGTGTGCCATGTGTCACCGTGTGTCTTATTGGTTTTGTGTTATACTGTATTTTATTGTGTGCAGCTGGTCCTTATCTCCAAGACACATTTAAAACAAATAACCTTGAACCTTGAAGCCCCATCTCTCCCCACCTGCTCCTGCTTCCTATATCCCCTCCACACCACACCACGTTGTTCTTCTTAATAATAATAAATTTATGTTGGGGGGCCGCCTTTCATAACACCCAAGGACGCCGTTCCAAATGGCAGCACACTGCTCCTAACACTAGGATGGGTCAAATGCAGAGAAACAATTTCCCCACGGGGATTAATAAAGTATATCAAATCAAAAAATCAAAATAAAAGGACACCTTACAGGGGCATAGGGGCAATATAGGGAACAATTTAAACAGTGGATTTTGTGATATATCAGCCGGGGTGAGACAAGACAAACCACAAATGGACTACAGAAGGACACAAAAGGACACATGGTACAGTTTATATTATTCTTGGTCTTTTTTCAATAACATATTTCAAAGGTTCTGGATTTGTTTACAAATCTAGAAACTAAATACAAAACTAGGATGATGTGAAGATCTCATGTCAAAAATAATTGTGATAAATTAGACAGAACTGGCCTGACGGTGAGCACATTTTATGTTGGTTTGGTTCTTCTGATAAAGGTGTGAATATCTAAATAATATACCAACATATGCTATTGTCATTAGTTGTGTCCCTGTTCTTTAAGCTACGGCATTGATAAATTAACAACTCTTGGCTTACAGAGTGGTAACATGAGACCGATTTGTATATATAAAATATAAATGTATTTTAATTTTATAATTTATTTATAAAATATTTTAAATATTAACAATATAATAAAATAAATGGAAATATATACACCGGCAAATATTTAATATAAATACCTTGTGTGTGTGTATAGCTATTGCTTTATCTCATTAATGTTATTTTCATATGAAAGTCCATGATTATAAGTATGCAGTATCATAACTACATCTTTGATGTTTATAAAAAACCAAACCGTTTGAAAATTGGTTGAAAATTGAGCAAGCTATGGTTATTTAAATAGTAAACCATAATGTTATGAATGAGAGCACTGCCAGTAGCAAGATGGCGGCCAAGTGGCAACGTCGGTCTCCATTGGCCAGCAGCGCGGGTGAGTCATCTAGGCTGAAGTCGAATAGTCCATTTAGCTAAGGAACCTTCCTAAAGGAGTGCAATGACCCGGAAGTCCCTCAGTGGCAGCCATGATAAGTGCCGTTCGAATTCTCTAGAATGATGAGAATGATAGGAAAGGAGGTTTCAAACTTCCTGGACCTCCCTAACCGGCAGGAGAAGCGAAAATGCTGCCCCACAATGCCTTGCAGCCGCAGCATTTGCCGTCACTCCACAGTCGGCCGTTCACGGAAACAACCGATTATGACCGAGAAATGATATCATGAAAGTTACGGTGCTTATTAAGCATTTTAAAACATAGGTGGTAAGTTGCCAAAGTGCTTTGTTTTGAACGTTCATCAGTATTATAATCAAAAAGAGAAATATGAACGTTAGTTTTCACTGAAATGATCAAATAAAGTCAACAATTCAGTCTTTACTGAGCTGTGTGGGGTTTGTTCAACTTTTAAAAAGACGTTTGAATGGTGATATACACAGTGATAGATGTTAAGGACTAACATTTATAATAAATACATCCGTATTGATTTTAAGATCTTTAGTTCATACAATCATACGTATTGGGATCATTTGTATTAGAGTCTCTAGATGAGTTTACAGTAGTCCCTCGTTCTTATTAAACATCCATGTTATAGAAATCTCAGTTATTATTATTATTATTATTATGTTGTAGTCCGCTGTATAGAAAACTGTGGTTTCCATAGTTTCCCCACAGCAGCAGACGCACACAATGACGTCCGCTGGCGCATCATAAACACGTCGGATAATGAAAGTGCATTCGGATTCTCTAAAGTACCGCAGTCTCTTCTCCTAAGTCCTTTTGAATTCTCCTATCCACTATCCCTTAACCCCGTGACGTTTCACTCAGAGGTCAAGGAATAGACGATAGGGTTAGTGTCACAGTCTTAAGGAGAACCCAAATGTAGCACTCGAGAAACCAAGGAGAATTGGTAATATCCTTTATTGGAGATTCCACTGGATCGGAGGAATACCAACCGGGCAGTATAACGCACCGGAGGACAGCGGGCAGAAGGTGAGTCAGGGACAGGCAGAGGGTCAGGGAGTAAGCGAGGCGGTCAGCGTAGATACAGGCAGGGTCGGATAACAGGCCAGGCAGGATAGTCGAGGGACAGGCAGGATCAGGAAACAGGCAGAGCAAACAGGCAGGGTCGGAACCGGGTAGGCAATCTAGTTTTGAACGCGGGAGAGACAAGCATGAGGCAAAGTACAATCTGGCAAAGAGTGTGTGTCAGGTGCGGGTTTAAATACTGGCAGAAGCTAATGGGTGCAGAAGAGAAAGAGAGTGAGTTAACGAGTGGGTGTGGAAAACAGGTGAGACAGGTGAATGGAAAACTACTGGTGAATGATGGAGCAGACTATGACAGAACCCCCCCCTTAATAGACGGCTCCTGACATCCCTAAATGCTAATCTACAGATGAAGGTGGGAGGTGGGATTAGTACTCATCTGAAAAAGTTCTTTCCGCCTCCCTCTCCTGCCCCCTGTGGGAATCTGCATCCGTATCAGAAGCCGGCCCCTCGCTGTCCTCCTCTGACGAGCTGATGGTAAGAGGAGAGACTCTCCCTGTGTCTCTGCCCGTCAACGTGACGGTCTTAGACGGTTGCTCGGGACTACGCCGATGGAACTCCCTGATGAGCTGGGGGTCCAACACATGACGAGCTGGAACCCAACACCTCTCCTCAGGGCCGTAACCCTTCCAGTCCACCAGGTACTGGACTCCTCTTCCTCTGCGACGGGAATGAAAAAGTCGTCGGAGAGTGTACGTAGGCCCGCCGTCAATCATCCGGGGGGGTGGTGGGGGAGGGATCGCAGGAACCAAGGCACTCTCTCGGACAGGTTTGATCCTGGAAACGTGGAAGGTGGGATGGATCCACAGAGTCCGAGGCAGTCTTAGCCTTACTGCTGCGGGATTGATTATCCTGACAATCTCAAACGGTCCAATGAATTTAGGTGCAAGTTTCTTTGAATCCACCCGTAAAGGAATATCCTGGGAGGAAAGCCATACCTTTTGGCCCACCTGGTAGACAGGTGCTTCAGAACGTCGGCGGTTGGCAGAGGCGGCGTACCGGTTGGCCGAACAGACTAGAGTTCTCCGGGCTTGATTCCAGGTCTGTCGACAACGACGGATGAAAGCCTGGACGGACGGACAGGTAACCTCCCTCTCCAGGGCCGGAAACAGAGGGGGTTGAAGCCCGTAAGCACACTGAAATGGGGACAGCTTGGTGGCCGAACTGACCAGGGTGTTGTGGGCGTACTCGACCCAGAGCAGCTGTTTAGCCCAGGCCGCTGGGTTCTTGGAGACTATACAGCGTAAGGTTCTCTCCATCTCCTGGTTCTTTCTTTCTGTCTGACCGTTGGATTGCGGATGGAAACCGGAAGACAGACTGACCGTGGCCCCAAGGAGCGTGCAGAATTCCCTCCAGAACACCGAGGTAAATTGAGGACCACAATCGGAAACCACATCAGTAGGCAGCCCATGGAGCCGGAACACATGGAGCAGGACCAGCTCTGCCGTCTCTTTAGCTGAGGGAAGCTTGGGTATCGGCACAAAATGAGCCATCTTACTGAATCGGTCTACCACCGTAAAGATGGCAGTGTGTCCGTTGGACGGTGGCAGACCAGTAACAAAGTCCAAAGAAATGTGAGACCAGGGGCGATGAGGGATAGGCAGAGGTCGTAGGAGACCAGCAGGAGCTTGGTGAGAAGACTTGTTCTGATTGCAAACGGGGCAGGCATTAACAAATTCCCTGGTGTCCTCCTTAACCAGAACCTTTGCTGGACTACCTCCCATGTGCGTTGGATCCCAGGATGGCAGGTGAGTCTGGAGTTATGAGCCAACTGGAGAACATCAGACCTCAACGTCTGCGGAACGAACAGGCGGTTCGGAGGACAGGCACTGGGTCCCGGCTGGTCCTGCTGGGCGGCCTTGACCCTCTCCTCCACCTCCCAGATGAGGGCGGCGACGAGCTGAGGAGTCGGAAGGAAGGAAGGAAGTGTCCAAGCCCCTGGGAATGTTACCTCCCTCTCCAAACTGACGAGAAAGAGCATCAGCCTTAATGTTCCGAGAACCAGTGCGGTAGGAGAGGGAGAAATTGAACCGAGTGAAGAAAAGGGCCCATCTAGTCTGTCGGGAATTCAGTCTGCGGGCCGACCGGATGTACTCCAAATTCTTGTGGTCGGTCCACACCAGGAAAGGTTGACTGGTCCCCTCGAGCCAGTGACGCCACTCCTCCAGAGCCAACTTCACTGCTAGCAGCTCCCGGTTTCCCACATCATAATTCCTTTCCGCTGGAGTCAAACGCTTTGAAAAGAAAGCACAGGGATGGAGTTTTTGGCTGTCCATTGCTCGCTGAGACAGGATGGCTCCCACCCCCATATCAGAAGCATCCACCTCCAAAACAAACTGTCTTACAGGATCGGGTACTCGGAGGATGGGGGCGGAGGTGAACCTCGCCTTAAGGTTCTGGAATGCCTCCTCAGCCGAGGAGGACCACTGGAACATGACCTTAGAGGAGGTCAGGGCTGTGAGAGGAGCGGCCAAGGTACTGTATCCACGAATGAACCTCCGGTAGAAGTTGGCGAACCCGAGGAACTGTTGTAGCCGCTTCCGGGAATCTGGAACCGACCAGGAAGTGACTGCATCAACCTTGGAAGGATCCATCTCGATGCTCCCTTGTCCCACGATGTATCCCAGAAAAGAGACAGAGGATGTGTGAAACTCGCACTTCTCCGTTTTAACAAACAGCGAGTTCTCGAGTAATCTCCTGAGAACCGCCTGGACGTGGTGCATGTGTTCTTTCAGTGTCTTGGAAAAGATCAGGATGTCATCCAAGTAAACAAACACGTGTCGGTCCAACATGTCTCGGAGCACGTCATTTACCAACGCCTGGAATACTGCAGGGGCATTGGTAAGCCCAAAAGGCAGGACTAGGTACTCGTAGTGACCCGAGGTGGTGTTGAAGGCTGTCTTCCACTCATCCCCCTCGCGAATACGTACCAAGTGGTACGCGTTACGCAAGTCCAGCTTCGTGAATATGGTTGCTCCCTGCAACAACTCAAATGCAGAAGAGATAAGAGGCAGTGGGTATCAATTCTTGATTGTAATGTCATTAAGACCCCGAAAGTCGATACAGGGCCTTAGGGTCTTGTCTTTCTTCTTTACAAAGAAGAACCCTGCGCCAGCAGGTGATGAGAACGGGCGAATAATCCCAGCCGCCAGAGCGTCATTGATATAAGTCTCCATGGAAACTCTTTCCGGAGCAGACAAGGAGTACAATCGACCCCTGGGAGGGCTGGTGCCGGGATGCAGGTCGATGGCACAGTCGTAGGGCCGGTGTGGTGGTAGGGAAGTAGCCCTAGACTTGCTGAATACTTCCTTGAAGTCCAGATATTCCGGTGGAACTCCTGTAACATCCAGAACTTGGCTGGGGTTCCCCGAGCGTTGAGGCGCGGCAGCCTGTTTCAGACAGATCTGATGACAAGAGGGGCTCCATCCCAAAATGGCTCCCGTCTCCCAGTCAATGTTAGGGTTGTGGCGGCGGAGCCATGGGTAACCCAGGATAAGCGGGATATGTGGAGACCGGAGAACATGAAACTGAATAGTCTCGTGATGGTTCCCAGACAGGAGCATGTGAACGGGTACAGTCTGATGAGTCACTGTCCCCAGCAGGTGACCGTCTAAGGCGTTGGCTGGAACTGGGCGAGATAAGGGAACCCGGTCTATTCCCAACTGCAGCATAAGCTCTTCATCCATAATACTCGCGTCCGAAGCAGAGTCAATAAAAACTGCAAGAGCCTGAGAGCTATCCGGCAATAGCAACCTGGCGTGGCTCAATGGTCTCTGAGTGGGAACAAATCCAGGGGTTTGGCTCACCAGTATGTTCCCCATTACTGCTGAGCCTTGCCTTTTACCGGGCAGTGAGAAACGAAATGGCCGGCCCGGCCGCAGTAGACACACAGGTTACTACGTCTGCGATGCTCACGTTCCTCCAAAGTGAGATTGGTGCGACCCACCTGCATGGGCTCATCCCCCCCCTGGTTGCGGCCCTGGAGTGAGGTGAGGAGTCGCAGCCAAACTCGGACGTCGGGGCGCCCAGGCATGTTGAACCTCCGCCGATCGTCGCTCCCGTCTCCGTGTCTGGATGCGCCGATCCATGCGGGAAGTCAGTTCAATCAACCCATCCAGTGAATTGGGCAAATCAAACGACACAAGCTCATCTTTAATGTAATCCGCCAACCCACGCAGATAGGCGTCACACTGGGCTGCAGAATTCCAGTTGCTGAGGCGGCTCCGGGTGCGAAACTCAATGGCATAATCCACTATAGATCCATTACCCTGGCTCAGGTTCAATAGTCCTCCTGCAGCGTCTGGACCCACAGACACAGGTCCAAACACCTTGCGCAGCTCCGCAGAAAAAGCGGGGAACGAAGAGCAGGCGGGTGTTTGTTGCTCCCATTCCGCTGTGCCCCACAGTCGGGCTTTCCCAGTCAAATGATTGACCGTGAACGCCACACGAGCAGCTTCAGAAGCGAAAGTGTGTGGCTGCAGTGCAAACAGGATAGAACAGTTCGTAAGAAACGGGCTGCAGCCCTCCGGTTCCCCGGCGTAGCGCTCCGGAGTTCCCACCCGAGGCTCCGGGGTAAATCCCATCAGAGGTGATGCAGAAGCGGGTGTCGACGGCATAGGAAGAGGCGCTGGAGCGGCCCCTCCTACCCAAATGTAGCACTCGAGAAACCAAGGAGAATTGGTAATATCCTTTATTGGAGATTCCACTGGATCGGAGGAATACCAACCGGGCAGTATAACGCACTGGAGGACAGCGGGCAGAAGGTGAGTCAGGGACAGGCAGAGGGTCAGGGAGTAAGCGAGGCGGTCAGCGTAGATACAGGCAGGGTCGGACAACAGGCCAGGCAGGATAGTCGAGGGACAGGCAGGATCAGGAAACAGGCAGCGCAGGCAGGTCGGGGACAGGCAGGGTCGGAACCGGGTAGGCAATCTAGTTTTGAACGCGGGAGAGACAAGCATGAGGCAAAGTACAATCTGGCTAAGAGTGTGTGTCAGGTGCGGGTTTAAATACTGGCAGAAGCTAATGGGTGCAGAAGAGAAAGAGAGTGAGTTAACGAGTGGGTGTGGAAAACAGGTGAGACAGGTGAATGGAAAACTACTGGTGAATGATGGAGCAGACTATGACAGTTAGAATTTAGGAGCTGATTTTTAAACTATCCGACTGCAGCCCTAGTGTTTATATATATCTATGACCTCCACTGTCAGTACAGGAAGTGCACGCTAAGAATTCCAAAATAAAATCACCACTATCAGTACAGTGATGGACGGTACAGTGCCACTTTCCAAACAGGAAATATATCTATTATATAGATATATACATATGTATATTAAGTGTCACGATCCGATTTTATTTTGTATTTGCGTGCATTTCCTGTTCTGAAAGTGGCGCTGCAGCTGTACTGATAGTAACAACAATACTATCAGTACAGCTGTACTGATAGTAACTACAATACAATATACAATATATTAGGGATGCACGATAATTATCGGGCCGATAATTATCGGCCCGATATTAGGAATTATGACGTCATCCCGATAAACCGATAACAGTATTAATAGCCCCGATAATATACAATATATTTTTTGGGTAATCCTGCGGTGTGGGTGGATTGGGGTGAGGGGCGCTTGTTTTTCACTCGGCTCCTCCCGTTTTGCCAGTACTGTGGTGTTAGTGGTTTAGGAAGAGGGGAGTTCTTCACAAATCCAGCGCTCCCTAATACTTTGAACCTGATCAGTCACCTGAAACATCGCCATCGCTACGATGGTGTGTTAAAAGCGTACGAAGACAATAATACAATACAGTGTGTGTGTGTGTGTGTGTGTGTGTGTGTGTGTGTGTGTGTGTGTGTGTGTGTGTGTGTGTGTGTCTGCGCGCGCGTTGGAGCTATGTGCAACTCAAGGCATATGCTCGAACCGGAGCTGCCTGGACGCTGCAATCATGTTGCTGAGTGTGCTGACTTCTCCTACAATGTCCCGCTGTCTGCTTCCTGCATCAAGTCAAGTGCTCGGCGCAGTTGTGTGGATAGAGCGCTCCTCTGTTTTCATTTAAACAGCTCCTTATATCCGTTAGCGCAGCTAGCTAGCACCAGATGCTAACAACAACAATGCACGTAAGGTCTCTCTCTTGCTCGCTCGGACCACACGTACACACACCCTCCCGGTCCTCCAGATGGCCAGTCGGTGCCTGCCGGTGAGCGTGGAAGTGTGGTCTGCCACAAGCGGGCGGCAGGAGCGGGGCTGTCAGCATCAGCTTGTAGATGGTATTTTTAACTCGATGCGCTCTGAAGCTACGGGGCGGCCGAGGAAAAAAAAATACACATGCGTTAATCGCATTAAAATAATTAGTGGCGTAATTTTAATTTTTATTATCGGTTATCGGTATCGGTATCGGTCTTGAGAAGCAGGAAGTTATCGGTATCGGTATCGGTTTCAAAAAACCAATATCGTGCATCCCTACAATATATATATATAGACAATATATATATTGTATTGCAGTTACTATCAGTACAGCTGCAGTGCCACTTTCAGAACAGGAAATGCACGCAAATACAAAATAAAATCGTACTGACACTTATTATATACATAAAGTATATATGGATATATATAAAAATAGGGACACCTTGTATTGTTTACTTTCAGTACAGCACCACTTTCCGAACAGGAAATGCACACTAATACAAATGACAATGCACTGACACTTATTATCTATATATCTATAGATATATATATATATATATGTATTTATATAAATACGAAATCTTGTATTTTACTTACACCCGCTAGACAACAGTGGAAGGTTCGAGAAACAACCGTGTTTGCCGGTTGCACCGCGGCGGAGGTGGAGAGGTTCCAGCTGGGAACCTCCACCCCGCTGCGGGACCCGTGGGACCCCTGGACGGTGCGTCTTGGTCACGCTTCATATCGGGCGGCGCGGAGGCCCTCCGACAGTGGGTCGCGTTTGCCATTCGATCAGTGAGAGGAGAGGAGAAAAATGCAACAAAAATGGTCAAAATCCGTTAATATATGGATGAGTGTGGGGGGGGGGCTGGACACAGGTCGTGGGGGGACACCTGAGACCGGGCAATGTCCCCAGTAGAAACCGGGTGAAATAACCTACAAAATAATAAAACCGGGGAAAAGTGAAAAAAAGTGTCCGAAAATAGGCCCTCGTGAGGAGGGCAGAGTCCCCTGTCAACTCCCGTTACATATCTCCATGGTGTCATTTGAGCGAAAAACTTTTACGAGAACCAGACTGGGGGGGGTCAAAAGGGCTTGACCAAGGCCGACCCAAAGTGCACGGTAGTCGGACTCATCACCTCCGTGATGAGTCTCCATTGTGATTTGAAAACTTCCATCAAACGAGTCCTTAGGTGGACGGGGAAAAAACGCGTCAGAATCGTCACTTCCTGTACTGAGAGTGGAGGTGTCCTGAGAGTGGAGGTCTGCACCGACCGCACCGGAACTGTCCTGAGAGTGGAGGTATGCAGGCAGGCGGTCTATGCAAGTGGTGTAGTGACGCGTCCTAAAACCCGGAAGTAAGCTGCGCTCGGATTCCCTCGAAAGAAAGCAATGGGATTTCTCCATAATAATTAAAACTGCGGTCAAAGACGTGCACGCAGTTGTGGGCGGGCCTTCGCGTCCGAGCCCCTGTAGGGGAGGGTCGCTGGTCGTCCCGGCGTCAAGCAGATGCGCGCGTGTCCTCCGAAATGAGCCGTTCGTAATTTCTCAAACGTTCGTGTCCCGGACTGCATCTTCCCCATAATACTCGGGCATGCATGTGAGTGGTGGAGGAGGGGGTGGTGGAGATGCAGGGCCTTCAGCAGGGCCTTCAGCAAACTCCAACAATTCTGCAGCAAGCTGCTCCCTGACAGTCTTCTGGGTGTGTGGCTTTGTCCTGCTGCATCTAACAAATGTGGAAAAACAAAGAGATTAGATTAATTCACTGGCTTATACTTATTGGATAATATTGGACTATAAATGAATTATATTACACCAAATACATAAGTAAACACATGTATATTTGTTGTTTATACTACCCAGGATCATATCTTTGGAACCCATTGGTCGATTTGGGTGATTGACACCTTTTCTGAACCGTTAGAGCCAATAGAATCGAGTGACAGTTAGTAAGTCCCGCTAAACACTTACGTCAAGTAGAGAGAGGTTTGCGTAAACAGCACGTGAGACAGCATTAGCTCGGGACTGCAACACTTTATACCTACTCTGCTGCCATGAATGTAATGATAGATTATCAGGAACAATTCTAAAGTGACTAAGAGACATTGGATTAACCTTAAGCAGCGTTTTTATTTCCTTGAACAAGAGCTTTGATCACAAAACAGCAACGGTAAGACATACTTATTGTTATGGTTTTGAAAACTGTTGTTTTTTTCTTCTCTGTTCTGGCTGATAACTCAGTGAGTTTGTGTCCTACAGTGATGATACTTATAACAAAAATAATCTGTGGAGTATCATTTTTGGATGATATGTAGTTTGTGCAGAAAACATTAAGTTTTAAAGGTCGTTTTTGCTAGTTAGCACCGGAAGTAGCATCTGCCCGTTTTAGCTAAGGGCTAATGCTAACGCTTCTTGTGAGACTTTTGTTTTGTTTCGGTAAAAATAGTTCTTATCGTCAGTTAGCTGAGATTCTTCTCTTTAATCTGGTATAACACATTAATAGGTTTTTAAATATTAAGATGCTCTGAGACACAGTGTCGTGGAAAAAACCAGGGTCCCCGCCGGCTTAACAGGTTAACCGTGGCGTGCGGTGCAGTGGGTTGTGCAGACGTTCTGCCCTTGACTGTTTGTTTACTCAATAAACGCATCTCCTCTTGATATTAGGCCATGTATGTTCCATACCAGTGGAGTTTGCTTTTTGTTGTTGTGTTTATTGATCAAAAAGCAAACCTTTAATACAGCTGTTATGTGGTCAAGGTAAGTAATAATTGAAGCTGTGTATTGGTTAATATTAGCGTATGACTTAAAATGAAAACACAACAGCATTTCACAAAACGCTACAGCATTTCACAAAACGCCGCAGCATTTCAGAAAACACCACAGCATTTCACATTGGACGGAAAGGGTATTCCTTAGGGAGAACACTTCTTGTTTATGATTGGACAGAGCCAGCCAGACAGCACTGCTGTGATTGGTTGTTTTTGCTGCCAGTGAAGAAATGACGCTTCGTGATTGGTCAACGTCCGACAGCGCAATATGTCCCAACCGGTCCCTCCCAACACATCAGCCGTTAGCACACACTCAGAGCTCACAGCTCCTCATATCTGTTCTGAAACTAGGGATGGGAATTTGAAAGCAAATGTATATTTGAATATTCGAATTTTTACAAATACATACATGTTCAAATAAGTGTAGAAACCAAGTCGAATTTGTCAAATTTATTGAACTGGTGATCACAGTTTGACAGCTATAGGCCTACAGCTTTCATGTGTGGAGGCGATTCACAATCAGCCCAGCTGTAGAGAAGACCCTCTCAGCTGGAACAGAGGTTGCGGGTATAGCAAGGTATAGCATGTATATAAGTTTAATTTGGCATAGGTTGACCTCTACACCGCACTCATTTACCTGGTCGAAATATTTCCACACATTACTCCTTTTTGACGCCATGTCTGTTGTGTAGGACTCTTCTTAGAGTGTAAATAATTACCGGACTATGACTGGTAAAATGTTGAATACCGGCAAAACTAAATCTCTCCAGTCAAAATGTCTATGTACTTTGGCGCCACACACGGTTGCCAAGCAGCGCTTATTGTTGTTTAGGCTGGCCACTCATGTGTCGCGAGTGTTGACAGGGGGCGGGGGAGCACGCTCATGAACTGTTAGCGCCGGAACCTCGCAACGGCTGCGGAGCTCATTTGCGCCACATTTGGGCCTAAGATGAGGTTTGAGTCTACGTGATCTGCGTGTAGGGAGGGGCAGCAGCCATATCATTGGCTAGAACTAGCTAGATCTGATGGATTTGGACAGAAACGCGAGTGAAGTATAACCGGACACGAGAGAGAGAGATCAGCACCTGCAGCTCTGCCCGCTGTGAGGGACCGGTGAGCGGAGCAAAACACACCTTTAGACGTCACCTAACACATTTAGCTATGGCATAGTCGTATATATATATATATTGAATTATTCAATTTGATAATATGTAATCAACTTAGGCATCACTCCCAAAAAAAAATTAATAATAAAAAAAAATTAATAAAAATATTCATAACTCATATTCGAATACATGAATAATTATTCGAATACCTGAATCATTTCGAATATTCGAATATTCGATTAATCGTTCCCATCCCTATCAGAAACTGGACAAAAGTTAAATATGTACAAACCACAGACTGTCTATGTCATGGCGAATACAGTCGCTGCTTTATTTATGTCTGTATGACGTTGTTGTGAGTGTGGACGGAGCAGCTTGTTGGAAAATTCTAAAGCCCCGAAGGCAGGAGAGACTGAAAAGAGTCAAGGGAAGCTTATAAAAGTTAACAGCATTTAATTACACAAAAGATGCGGTGGTGTACAGTACAACATGTAATGTGCGAGTGGAGGCGGCTCTCCCCATGCGTCCGGTCAGCCGGAGTCAGCCGGAGGAAGAGGTCAATCTTTTGCGTGCTCTTCCTGTTGTCATCTGAGGTCTTCTCCTATTGGCCGACGTCGTCGGGGGGCGGGTCCAATGCAATTCCTGCCTTGTTGTATTGTGAAATTACATCATTCTGGTGTCTGTGGTTATTTAAACATTCCCTAATAAACGTTATTCAGCGGCAATAGATGAGTGCTAAACCCAGTGTGCTCTGTGTACAACACCACATGTCATTTCACCGTTGATTCATGGTTTGAGCATGTGGCGAACTGGAAATGAAGCATTTTCAGAATAAAAGTATTAAGTTAATAGTTAGTGAACTTCAGGTTTTTCAGAATAAAACTGATTTAAATTAAATAGTGTATTTAATTCAAATTACGCCATATCAACATTGATTTTAATTTCTAACAATCCCTCCTTACATACCTTTTAAGGTATGTACATAATATTGAAATCAATGAGTTCTTCATCCGAACATTGCATGGTACATAACTCATAAAAGTAAAAAAAACAAATAATACATATTCATCATAACTATGAAGTTTTTCATTTGTGCATAACTTCTAGCTTAAACCTTTAATGTCACTTCGTAAAATAGCAGCAATTAGCTTGGTATGGAAAACGTCTGACTCCCTCCTTTCACATCATAAATCATCTTCTTACTGTATCTGGTGTGAAGGCACTTTTTCTTTTACAAAGTATAAGAAGGATTAAACTATCTGAAAATAGCTAAATATTACTCTTTATTTACTTCTACTGTGTCTCTGGTGTAATTTCTGAATCTCTGCTGGTTCTAGTAGATATAGTTCTCCCCATCCACATTCTTGTTGGTTGTGGGACAGAGGAATAATAATTCAGAACCTGCTGATATTTGAATCTTACTTCTGGGCATATGTTACAAACAAAAAACATCTTCATGGTGAACTAAATAAAATCCTTGTAATCTTTCTCAAATCTAAATATAACCATGAACTATTCCTGTTTGTGGTAAAGACACACACTAACGTGATGTCATACAATTTCATTATGGATTCAAAAACAACTAAAGTCATGATGCTGTCAGAGTGAATGATTTCCTGAGTGTATCTGTCCTGTAAGGTACGTCATTCTCTGCTTGGATCGTGTGCAGAAATCCCATCGATTGCACCTGGCAATACGGCTTCCACCTGTCTATTATCAAGCTGAAAAATGAATACAGAATTCCAACATACCATCATCAAATGTCTTTCTATTATGAATTTAAATTAAATGTATTCCCCCATAATGAACTAAACAATAAAGTCTATGGCTTTTACTTCTAATTCTTTAACAGGCTAGTTACAAGATGTTGTCTAAATTAAATTTGGTCTCATTACATTACTATGTTTTAGCTTCACTTAACTGTAATATGTTCTTTCTACATTTCAAACCTCAGTTACTCTAATACCTGTTAAAGTATTACAAAATGGTTTCATTATCACAGGTCAACTTCTTCGGTATTCCATTCTGGAATTACATCTCTCACAGTAGCCCCTTGGCCACTGATTCTGCATCTGTGTTACCTGCTATAACTCAATCAATATTAGAAACATGTCAACATCCAGCAAACAGTATCTTATCCCCAGATATGGAGCAGGTTAATTATAAAACTATCATTCAATGCTCAGTTTGAACATCTGGGTTGGGGCGGTAAGTTTCTGTCAATCCTTAAAAGAAAAATTTAAATTGTGAATTTTACAGCCATGTTGACATTATACACACTCCCCCCTTTTTACACATGAACTCATGTGTAACAACACCCTGTAATGGGGAGGGGGAAAAACTGTTAGGTAAATAACAAACATTATTTACAATTTTACATCCATTATCATCATTTCCACATTAAACACTTCAGTGAAAAGAAGTGTTTCTCTCCGTCCTTCAGATTTTAGTTTGAGTTTTACATTTGCAAACCGCCAACTCCTGTGGGAGTAAAATATCAAGTAGATTAGAAACGGGTCACATGTGCGGTTTTCCCTTTTGTGGAATTTTTAGGAAACCTTTCGTTTCCCTTGGAGCTCCAAAATAATATGTTAGTCCAAAAACATGCATGGTTAGTTATTGTTTTAGAATCATGCAGTTACACTGATCAGATGCCGGCATTCATTCACACTCACACCGTCTGATTGTCAAGTCAGGTTTGGTCAGGTACACCCCAGAGTCAGTCATGGACAGTGCTTTTGTCACACTGTCAGTCAGGGTTAAAGGTCATTTGGTCTCGGCCTTTTGGCCATGTCGTGCTCTGCAGAGTCTTTTCAGAGGTAATTCAGCATAGGCGGGTACCCTTTATCTACAAAAATATATCATATGCGGAGCACCATTCCTTATTCATTCACGATTTCAACTATGATTTTCAAGATGTTTCTAACTTTTCATTGGGACTTCTGCCTCCCACCTTTCTTGAAACTTGGTACAAAACTCACTTCCTTAGAGTACTACTACTGCAATTCATTTACACCTAATTAGTATTAAAATGTCTAATAGATGTATTTCAGAAAATTGTGTAGATCACTTTTATCTTGTGTAAAAACATTACTAGGATCTGTGTAGCGCTGCTATGCATTTCATAGCTCATCTTCAATTCTGGTCCACCTAAAAATCAATGTTAAACTCTTTAGCAGTGTGTGGAACCCTGGATATCCGAACATGCAACAATTATTCCCTCCTTTATCAAGGATTTAAGTCATTTCATATTTCCAACTATGCCCTCCTATGGTAATAACTATGTCACAATGGTGAAATCAATTCTTTAGATTGGAATACTATATCTGGCTTGGCACTAGCTCTCCCTTTAACATTATCCATACAGATAAAGATTTGTCTTATAGAGTGGTTCCTAAAACTATCCCACTACTTTATTCACACGTGAATAAAAATCTCAAAGAATATGTTGTTAAAAGATTGAAGAATATGGTTCTACTCTGTCATGTCTCCCCCTTTAACCCTCAGTGTGTTTTAGGATGTTTCTCATTTTACTTTAATAGTTTCCTCTTGACTGCTATTTTTAATTTAATAAATCTTTCCGTCTTTACGTATTTATGCTTTAAATGTGCGTTTTGTGAATAAGTGTGTTTATGTGTAAACTCACTCATTCCCGTTCTCCTTTTCTCCTCCCCTGGTTTTCTCAAGCCGTGACCCCGGCCTCCTCACTTCTAATCGACCATGCCAACTCCTCTGATTCTGTCTTTTCTTCAGTCCATCAGCTCTTGAATCCATCCGCTGTAACTCTTTTAGGCAGCCATTGGCCCAGCTACATCTGCAGCCCCCATCATACCACTGTTCTTGTACTGCTTTGCATTTCATCTCCTCCTTTACAGTCTCCCTGCTGTTTTTATGGAGGGCGGATTCTGCTCTCATGTCCCACACTTTGCTCTGGTGCCATATCTCGTGGCTCAGCTTGGAACGTCATGCCCTGCCCGAGGGACTGATGAGCGTAGATCTCTGCCTGTCAGCAAGCTGTTTGGTTCTGGATGCCACAGGTGGAGATAGTTCTGGCTGAAGTCTTGTTGTTGTTGTTGTTTCAGCTTTGGTTCTCTGTCTGTTCGATGGAGAAGGAGGAGTCTCCTGTTGGGTTAGGTCTTTTGTCTGCTTGGAGGGTCGGGATCGTAGCCTTTGTAACTCAGAGGGGGAGTCCAGGTCTCGGGACGCATTACCTATAAAACAATCTAGCACACTGAGGTTAAATAAATCCAACCCTTTCCACTCTGACTCTTTCTAATCATACTATCTGTCTTAATTGTTAAATGCCATCTAAACAACATCATTGATGTCTACTAATGATATTACAAAAACTCACTGTAAAAATTGTTTCATCCATTGCTACATATTTACCCAACAATTCTTTCAGGAAACCATTTTCTCCTATAAATTGAAAAACGTACATGTTTCCAGCATCACATATTCCACACACTACGAAAGAACATCTTCATATTTTCTCCAATATTTTAAATCCCACCGTTACAATAGTATAACCCTGCAGAGCACACTAATCAGATCACAGTAATGACATTTGACTCAAGTGTAGGCCTATGTCTACTTTCCATTATACTTATTACTTGTGCTGAACATTTATTTATATCGTCTAAATTCCTTGTCTATGATGTGCAAACAGTTCGAGTGTAAAATGTGTTTTTCTCAATGTATTTACACTCTACAGATTCTTGAGTTTACTCATCTCCTGGTGCTGTCCTTGTAAAAAATGTTCAATTCCTTATTGTTTTGTACCAGTTTTCCAAAATCAGTTCTAACTGCCGTGCCGTTTCAGGAAAGGTGGCGGTACGGCTACACAATGTGTAAGTGCGTGCCAACATGTTCCCTTTTTAACTTTGATCCGGAGTGCATCTGCAGTGCGTTCTACAACTTCCCATGGTCCACTCCATACAGGTTGCAACGAGTTCATCTTGTGGATTTTTACATTTACCCAATAACCTGACCCAACAGAAATATTCGTCATGGCCCTGGCATATGCTTCCGCCTCAATATTTCTAATATTTAACACTGGTTCTCCTCTGCATTGTGAGGTGCTACCTTGTGGTGGATATTGCTGAGTGGGGCAATCTCTGGCCAGATGTCTACAATCTCCACATATGAAGCAGCCATCATTCCTTCTTCGTCTCCATTGTCCCTTTTGTTGATGCTGTATGGGAGTGTATACCTGTGCTTGCGGCTGTACTTGGGTAGGAAGATACACAGGTGTCTGCTGTTGAAGATACTGCGGTACTTGTGGCTGTACTTGGACAGGAGTATACACAGGCGGTTGCTGTACTTGGGGATAATACCGTTGTGTCTGAGGTTGGAATTGTGTAGGATTGTATTGTAGCACTTGTGGTGGGATTTGTATTTGTTGATGCGGACAATCTCTGGACCAATGGTCCATCTGACCGCATGTGTAACATCCCACTTTCTTGAAACCCTTTCCTCCGCCTTTTCCTCGGAAACTTCCTCTACCTCTTTGTTGGTACTGCATCTGATTGTCTGACACCACCTGAGCTTGAACGGTTAGCGGTGCCTGCATTACTGTCTCCGTTTCTATGGTCTTCTCTGCTGTAGTTGCCATTTGCCTTGCCGCTTTCTTGTTTTTATTAGCTTCGGTATCTTTCTCAGCTATTTGTAGCTTCACGAGTCTCCTTGCTTGGATTTTATCGTCCTCATCAAAGTCCCGTTTTTTCTGCCTGGTGTCTGTTATCGTGGTGAATGAGATGTTGTCTCCATTGTTCAGCGGGTTTATTGTCCAATCCCACCACTTCTTCCAGACGTGCCTGCACTGCCAAGGGAAGGGCTTTAATGACAGAGTTCTTCCACACCATTTCAATAGCTGGAGAAAGATCATGTCTTTCACCCGTGCAAGCCTCCCACACTTCTTCACATTTCTTCAAGAATGCATGCATGTTTTCGCCCGGCTCCTTCTTCAAGCTGCTGAGAGCATGTAAACTGCGTGTTGTCGGGTAGATGTGACGAATAGCAGCCCAATAATTCGACCTGATGTAGTTGAATGGAGTGTCATCTGGGTCATTTGTGCAATTGGCCTCGGAATCTATTGCTCTCACTTCAAGTCGTCCTTCAATCCGTCCGAGCAGGGCCCTCATGTCTCCCAAGCACAGGTGGTCATGGGCTGTGTACTTCTCCAGATCATTCACCCACTTTTGACCTCCTTTGGTGAGTGGAGGTAGCTTTGACACTAATGCTTCCATGTCCCTGTGAGTCCATGGTTGGTATTGAAATCCTCTTCTTCCAGCCGCTATCAATGGCATGGAGGTATGTGCACTGGTCTTGGTTCTTTTAGTTTTGGGGCATGTCCCAGGGTAATGTTGCTCATTTCCGCTGTCGTCATTTTCATCTCCCTGTCCATTGGAATAGTCAGGAGAGTAGTTTGTCCGGCGTTTTCTTTGAGTTATTTGTTCTTCTTGTTCTCTCCTCTGTCTATCTGCCATCATGTCCTGGAATCTTACATCTTCTTGTCGTCTTTCCGCCAGAAGTTGTTGGTATTTATCTTCCTCCCTTTGTCTTTCTGCAATAATGTCATTATGGGCTTCAACTGCCTTCCGTTTTTCTTCAATAATGTCATTATGGGCTTCATCTGCCTTTTGTCTCTCTTCCATCCCTCTGATGAGTTCTGCTTCCAGTCTTCTGTCGAGTTCCTCCAGTCTTCTGTCGAGTTCCTCCAGTCTTCTGTCGAGTTCTGCTTCCATTCTTCTACTGAGTGCTTCCTCTCTTCTGCCAAGTTCTTCCATTACTGGCAGATCTTCTGCTGCTACCACATGTAAGCTGTTTGTCAATCCCTGGCTGGTATATTTTAGATAGAGAATCAGATTTGCAACCATAACTTTTCTTTTTTCAGCTTTTTTCATCGCGTCTTTAGCAGGTCCATACCGAGGGGGTTGTCCGACTTTGATCCATGCTTTTTCCTGTTGTAGGTATTCAGCATTCTCATGTTCAACTACAGCTTTTCTATGGGCTTCCGTTGGTCCAGGTTGATCATCTACTGGAATCAATCCTCTTGTTTGCCACTGCTTGAACAGTTCCTCTAGTTGGTTCCATTTCTTCTGTCTTTTAGTGGGAACTGTCCCAGCATCTGACCAGGTGTTTACTCTCGCCTTAATATCTGCAGTTGTGCCTGGCACTGGGAGTGCTCTTAACTTGGTGTCTTCTGGCGACATGTTTCTTAAGTTCACGGATAATATTATTAAGTTATCAAAAATGAATTACTAATCCTCTGAATAGTACCTTTGTATTCTTTATAAAGATATCCTATGTCATCTGAACTTAACTGAATTTGGAAAATAAATGTAAATGTTGTAAAACTGAGATTAGAAAATCAAAATTAGACAAAATTAAAATTATGCAAATTTCTAAAATCTAAATAAATAAATGAAAATGAACAGTGTATGGTTTTCACTTTGTAATATTAAAATAGGAATATGGTGCAAATCCAAATAAACCGTGTAAGTCTACAGTGTATACTAAAGTTTATGAAATGATGCAAATGTCATAAAATGTGTTAACTACAATACTTCAATTCAAAGAAACCACATGTAATCTTTATCTGTGTGATGAAGAATGTATTAACTGTAATACTTAGTATGTCCGCTAGGGGAGCCGTTTCATTTGTAACTCCTCTCAAATGTATCAACTAGTACTTCCGGTTCATAAACCTACATCCTGTTTATTTCCTCAAAATATAAAGTTCAAATTACTTTCTTTGAAAAGCATGAAAAACAAAACAACTCAATCTACTCTCAACGTTAATCTACACCATCCCTGTGGATTCAATCAGTAGTTACCGGTTGTATCTTTACTCAAACTATTTCACCACTAATAATGCTAACTGGCTAGCTAACTAGCTTAGCAGTATAGCATTAACCACATGTGATTGGGGGAAGGGGAACAATGGGAACACAACATCTGCAGATAAATAACCACACTGCTTGACAATACAAAACAATCTTCATTTATCTTAGCTCTAAATTCTATAGATGCTGACCTTAAAAGCTGATCTCATACCAATCTTGTACACAATCACCTGGGCTTAGATCATCACACAAAAATACTTTATTAAACCAGACTACGCAGGTTTAACACATCAAACATATAGACTAACATGAATGGACCCAGTCCAGCGTAAAACAGATCAGGTCTGGTACCTACCCAGAGGTATCCCAGATACAAGCTAGTGCCTCCCCAGAAGGTCTTAATACTATGTAATATTCACATTAATCGGGCGGCGCCGAAGATACAACATAGACGAATAGAAACACGATATACACACTCCACACCACTTGCAATCACCACGGAATTAAACAGGTAACTGTCTCACCTTTCGTTTAGGCCCAGCCAAAAACCTATTGTGATGCTAGTTAGCTTGCAGCCTTCCCCCGTCTGTTCCAGCTCAATCTCACTTCAGGGTCCACCCAGTGACGCCAAATGTTGGAAAATTCTAAAGCCCCGAAGGCAGGAGAGACTGAAAAGAGTCAAGGGAAGCTTATAAAAGTTAACAGCATTTAATTACACAAAAGATGCGGTGGTGTACATTACAACATGTAATGTGCGAGTGGAGGCGGCTCTCTTCATGGTTTGAGCATGTGGCGAACCGGAAATGAAGCATTTTCAGAATAAAAGTATTAAGTTAATAGTTAGTGAACTTCAGGTTTTTCAGAATAAAACTGATTTAAATTAAATAGTGTATTTAATTCAAATTACGCCATATCAACATTGATTTTAATTTCTAACAAGCTACAGGTTAGTTTAGCCTGATGGATCCGATTCCATTCTGAAAACACGCATTTTAAAAGCTTTTCGCCTGCCGTCTTGTCTGCAGACTTGTCAAAGCATTAATTCATGGTTTTTACTAACCGTTATCAGTATTAGTTACTTCGGCATCACTTTGAAACGTGTATTACAATTAAATCACTGTCAAATATGTTCATTTTGTTGTAGTTGGTATCTCCTATAGGATTTACATGGAGATACTTCCCGCCCCCTCTCCAGCGCGTCTTGTTTGAATGACAGGAGCAAACACAGCTGACAGCCGCAGTGAAACTCAAGTGATTAGAGCGATGCGAATATTGGGAAAGGCAAGGCAAGTTTATTTATAGAGCACTTTTCAACTCAAGGCAATTCAAAGTGCTTTACAAAAAAAAATAGAAAAGCTAATCAAATAAACATTAAGGAAAAATACATGGATAAAAGTTACAGTGCAGTCTAAAATATAAATAGTTCAATTAAACATTACAAGAAAAAGTATATGGATAAAAGTTACAGTGCAGTTTAAGATATGAATAGTTCAATTAAAAGCAGCGACAAAAAGAAAAGTTTTCTTGCTGGATTTAAAAGTAGTCAGAGTTGAAGCGGACCTGCAGGTTTCTGGGAGTTTGTTCCAGATATTTGGAGCATAATAACTGAACGCTGCTTTACCATGTTTAGTTCTGACTCTGGGGACAGAAAGCTGACCAGTCCCCGAAGACATGGATGGTTCATAGTTTAGCAGGAGGTCAGTAATGTATTTTGGGCCTAAACCATTCAGTGCTTTATAAACCAGCAGCAGTATTTTGAAATATATTCTTTGACACACAGGAAGCCAGTGTAAAGACTTCAGAACAGGAGTGATGTGATCCACTTTCTTAGGGTTAGTGAGGACTCAAGCAGCGGCGTTCTGAATCAGCTGCAGCTTTCTAATAGATTTTTTAATGAGACCTGTGAAGACACCATTGCAGTAGTCGAGTCTACTGAAGATAAAGGCATGGACAAGTTTTTCCAAATCCTGCTGTGACATTAGTCTTTTAATCCTAGATATGTTCTTTAGGTGATAGTAGGCTGATTTAGTAACTGGGTAGTCTACCATAGTATTTACATGGAGATAAGCCCCTTAAAAACCATGAATTAATAAAGCATTAATTCTGTGTTTACTCCTGTGATTCAAAAAAGACGCTGGAGAGGGGGGCGGGCCTCGGATCGATCAGGCTAAACTAACCTGTAGCTGCTCCGTCCACACTCACAACAACATCATACAGACATAAATAAAGCAGCGACTGTATTCGCCATGACATAGACAGTCTGTGTTTTGCATATCTTTAACTTTTCTCCAGTTTCTGAACAGATATGAGGAGCTGTGAGCTCTGAGTGTGTGCTAACAGCTAACGGCTGATGTGTTGGTCCAATCACGAAGTAATTTCTTGATTGGCAGCAAAAACAACCATTCACAGCAGTGCTTCTCTGGCTGGCTCTGTCCACAAACAATATCACAAACAATAAGTGTTCTCTCTAAGGAATACCCTTTCCGTTCAATGTGAAATGCTGCAGTGTTTTGTGAAATGCTGCGGTGGTTTGTGAAATGCTGTGGCGTTTTGTGAAATGCTGCGGCGTTTTGTGAAATGCCGCGGTGTTTTGTGAAATGCTGTGGCGTTTTGTGAAATGCCGCGGTGTTTTGTGAAATGCTGTGGCGTTTTGTGAAATGCTGTGGCGTTTTGTGAAATGCTGTTGTGTTTTGTGAAATGCTGTGGTGTTTTGTGAAATGCTGTGGCGTTTTGTGAAATGCTGTTGTGTTTTGTGAAATGCTGCAGTGTTTTGTGAAATGCTGCGGTGTTTTGTGAAATGCTGTGGTTTCTTGCACTTCAGGGCCACCATAGGGATGTTTTTATTTTAAAGTAAATTCAGATGGAACATAGTAAAAACATGTAAATTCTAATGTCCGCCTAAAAAAAACCATTACTTATAGTGAAAACCACCCTTGAATGATGAGTTTAGTAGACTAAAAGCTTTAGGAATCCAAACTATAACATATAATAAGTACCCTGTATCAAGATTGATGCAAAACAAGTGAAATTTGACCTTTTTAGAGAGGTTTAGAAAAATAAAGTCCACCTCACCTCTGGGTAATTTGGGAACCATCAGTTTCATTTGAACGTTTTCACTGTAAAAATCATGTTATTGCTTTGAATTATCACTATAGGTATTCATTCCATCCAAATACAACTGTTGTGAAAAAATAAATAAAATAAAAATAAAACAGAGGCTACTCTGTTATCCTCTTAGGCCCCACGGACCCGACATCGCGTCATTTTCAGGAAACAACGTCTAAGGAAGCTTAATATTTCATAAACTATGAATATTTTATATCCATAGAACGGGAAAAAAACTAATTTAACTGATCTTTTTCATTTATTTTTTCACAAAAAACACACAATGCTAACAGTGAGCCTCTGAATTAGCCCAGAGCGAAAAATGCTAACCTATTACTGCACCGGAAATCACTCCTAGCTCCCTTATTACTTGTCCTAGCTCAACATCTAACACATTGTTTATGACCGCAAGGAGACACAGAATCTAACGGTGCCCACCTCAACACTAAAAGATACAATACTTGATGAGTAGCGAGGTTACCAACAAAAACGTACATCAAAACAAGTGGCGCTAGGTATTAGCATTAGCACTGCACACACCCACGGCGTGTTCCAATGAAAAGCATACATATATAAATAAAGTATAAAGTATAGGTCAACACATTTCAGTATAACACACTAATTGCAATATTACTCACGTTTGACACCGTGGAGCAGGGTTTCTATGTACCGAGAAGTGGGTAGTTTAATGAGTCTGTTGACGACAAAACCTCCGCGCACACAGACAGCCAAGGCAAGCTACCTGAATTAAGTCTCTCCCTAAACCGGCAATACCGGAAATGTGACATCCGGTTTGTCCTTCACAATAAAGTTTTTCAAAAATAAAGGTACATTTAATATTGACGTATCAAATTGATTAAAATGTCTTACACAACACATGTATCGAGACAATAAATGAACTGTTTATATAGTCGATCAACACTGTATGTTATTCATTACAGGATAATCACATGGCACTAAATCAGACCGGCTGTTCTCCTTACATCCTGCTGGTACATTTAATATTGACGTATCAAATTGATTAAAATGTCTTACACAACACATGTATCGAGACAATAAATGAATTGTTTATATAGTCGATCAACACTGTATGTTATTCATTACAGGATAATCACATGGCACTAAATCAGACCGGCTGTTCTCCTTACATCCTGCTGGTTTAAATTATGTGTTCTATAGGCTCTGTGCACAAGATTGAGTTGAGTAGTGAGCCATTTGTTTTTTTTCATGGTGAGATGTCTGCTGAGAGGTCCTTGTATACCTCGCTGACTTTGAGGACATCTGGGTCTGGCAGCTCCTCCCGCACGGCCTTGTAACGTGTACTCCTTTGAACACAGCGACAATTACTTAGGACAATATATATTACCTTACACCGTCAGCAACTGTAAACTGCTTTGGCATAGTGGAAATGAACACCATGTCACTCACTCTGCCTGGTTTCACACACTATTAATTACATAAAAGAATTGTCAATTTAATTGAAAATGTCGTTGATGCAATATACTAAATCAGCTCTTGGCACAAAGGAAATACTCATTAAATCATGGATTGGCTGTGAACACATACTATTCTATTGTATTGCATAGAAAGATGTGTTACTGTTCTGCTTGTAGTGGAAATACTGTTTGTAGTCGTAGATAGAAAAACAAAGATGGAAAACATTTCACCATACATTGTTTAGGACTTTTATATGTATTGGGTGTTTATGGTTAATGTGGGAAATTAATAAGCAGAGCTGTTGCTGGTAAATTTGTGTGCCATCATAGTAGTAATGTGTATAGCCTACAGCGTTTCGTGAATATCTGGAAAAATATCAACAAAAAAAAGTCATTTGAGACTGGTACAGAAATGGTACATTCTCTGTTAGCCTACGTTCGCCCCGATTGAGCTAGCAACTATTTTATTCGCAATTTAACATGATATTGGATATGGGCTTAACTTGTCCTGGACTGGAATTTTCCCGATCTTTTCCCGAGGAGGTGTTTGCGAAAAAGCGCTTAAAATGCATGAATAACACAGATTTTTCAAAATGGCCGACTTTCTGGGGGGCGGGACTAATGGAAGCTATTTTGAAATATGTCCGCAATTCCATCAGTAATGTCTGTGGCAAGATTGGGCTAGTTTGGAGAAACTATATGTGACTATCGCACAATAGGGGGCAATACTGAGCTGGTGTACAAAAATGTACATTTTTTTTGTACAGTCTGGAAAAAGACGTGAGTTGTGACGTGTGTTCCAAGTTTTGCGTCCGAAAGTCATTTTAACGATTTTGTGGCATTTAAATCGTCAAAATTGGTACATGTTCCGTTAGTTTACGAGCTCCTCGTTTGAGCAGTCGACTATTCATTCGCAATTTAGCATCACATTGGATATGGGCTGATCTTGTCCTGGTTTGAAATTTTTCCGATCATGTTCCTAGGACAAGTATGCGAAAATGCGATTAAAATGGACATATTTCAAAATGGCCGACTTCATGGGGGGCGGAGATAATGGAAGCCATTTTGAAATATGTCCGCATTTCCATGAGGAATCTCTGCCAAGTTTTGGGTAGTTCGAAGAAACTATATTTGACTACCGCACAATAGGGGGCGCTACTGAGACATATTTGCTAAAACGTCCGATTTTTTTCTACAGTCTGGAAAAGGTTGTGGGCTGTGACATGCGTTCCGAATTTAAAGGCCGTAACTCATTTTCTCCCCTACTTATGGCTCGGTCAATTTTTTAACCCTTCGATTTCGAGAAAAAACTGAATAGGACACACCCACATTTTTCATTGGTTGCGACCCTTTAAATCTCAGTTTATACTCACCCTGCCAGTATGTCTATGACAATATATATTTTTTTAGTCCATCGGTTCTTGAGATATAAATTAGTTGTATTTTTGGCGCCCCCTATTGTCCGAAATGAACATTGTTTGTTGTGCCTATTCCCCAAGACACACTGAACCTATCCACCGAAATCTGTGATATTTGGATACATTTTGGATGAATTGTGAGCATTTATGTGTAGGCCACACCCTTTTGCTAATACGTTTTGATTGATGTCGGCCACATTTTTCCACACCTCGTGCTCATTTTGTACGGTAATGTGTCTGCCCCTCCATTGCTGCTGTGCACTAAGTTTGGTTTGGAAAATCAAGAAATTGGAATTTAAGTTAATATTTCAATGTTTTTCACATTATGCAAATTAAAAAAAAATCAAAGTAGGCGGAGCTTCGGGATATGAGAGGATAATATGTAGAGCTGCTCCACCCGGATAAGTGTGCAAAATTTCAGGTCCGTCAGACTTACGCTGCGACTTTGTAAATTTTTCGAAACACTGAAGTTACACAGGTGGCGCTAGAGAGCAAGTTGAAAAATGTTCTCCCATCTAATCCAGAATGTTAACATTTTCACCGGTCCTGGCGGCGTTGCCAAATGTCGCTACATGAATAGTGTCGTAACCCCCTCAAAAACAGGTCGAAAGTGCAGAACCGGTAACAGAAGAATAATAATACTGACGATTTCAATAGGTCTTTGCACTACGTGCTCAGGCCCTAATAATAATAATAATAAGAAGAAGAAGAAGAAGAAGAAGAAGAAGAAGAAGAAGAAGAAGAAGAAGAAGAAGAAGAAGAAGAAGAAGAAGAAGAAGAAGAAGATATATATAATATAGTGAAATAAAATAAATTGTAATTGTGGTTAAATAACATTGGCTGCATTTATTTGCTCAATTTAAACGGTAAGTAACGTTATTATATCAGGTGCGCGTGACCTGTGCCCCTGCGCATTCGTCATCTGCAAGGTACGGTGTCCAGCAGGTGCAAACGCGGAACAATGGCCCAAAACGCATACATTAGCAGGAAACACCTGCAGATAATGAAATGAAAAACAAACAAACCCTGAAAACAAATACAACAGAAAAACTCTGCATTTACAGAAATGATGCAAACTAAATACAACACACAAACCCCGAAAACAAACGCAACAAAAAAACGCTGCACGATATGCAAAGTCCAAAGCACATACAAATCCCAAAAGACATAAAAAAAACAAAACACACGCTACGTGGAACAGATTGATGTATGACCAGACATAGAGAGAACGAACAAGAGTGATGGAAATCGCCCACAGAGGCGGAGCAGCCGCAGCCGTCTTCGTTACCCCAAACACCGCCACCCCTCGGCGGCCCACAAGAGCCAGAGGACCTCTGCAAAACAGAACCTGCCCAGGTATATTAAAAAAAGTACCCAACTCGCCTGTACAGTTGGGTAAGGCGCTCATTTTGCAGCTCATGGTTTCAAAACAGAGATTGGCTGGAATATTCATGTGAAAAAGATGCCATCTTCTGCTATGCATGTAGAGATTTCGGTCTTAAAAGGGGAGTGATTTGTAAAATATCCATAAAGAAAAAGTTAATCTGTTTACAGTTGTGTTTCATATGGGTGTTGAGGTGTATCCATAGATCTCTTAATGTTGCTCTCAAAGTGCACCGGATTGATGCTTTTAACTTCAATATTTAAAAACAAATCTTCCCGGGGGAGCATGCCCCCGGATCCCCCTAGAGGAGGTGAGGACCCCCCTAGAGGGTGTTAGGTCGACTCCCCACTTATAAAAATAGCACTTTACCACTGCACCCTCTCTAATCTCAGATGCACCCTGAGTCATTTTGTTCTGGAACCGGGCCTGCATAAATGTATAAGTGCTCACAGCTCCGTGGGAATTATTATGTTCAATTCATTTCTAAAAGGCTTTCACATTACTATGATAATATTTTTATTTAAATGTAGGCTACATTTTACACCAAAACGGAACACAAAAGCAGGACCAACCATCATACATTGAATTCCTTGACTAACAAGAGAAAGATTCATTCATTTAAATAAATATTTAACAACAAATAGGCCGGTTCTAAGGGGTTCTTCAGTTAAGCCCGATGAGAGGGGATACAGCTGTGCACATGTCATCATTAACAGACGTCGTTTAAAAGTGACGTTTTAGTGAACAAGGACATCCCAATGAATACCTGAGGACTCCTCTGTCCTCGCGTCACCTCCTCGTGTCTCTCGCTCGCATCTTACGGAGGCGGAGCTAAGACACAAGGAAGGGAAGCGAGTGAGGGAAAGGAGGAGTTGAGGAGGGGTATTGGGATGAGGCTCGTGTCTCCTCGGTTAGAGCTCTTCCAGAGAGCCTCCTCGATACTCGATGCTCGGTCCTCGAAGTGCATTTAGAGAAATGAGATGTCCTTCAAAATGGCGTGCTGAAATTCATTTCCGGGTCACTAACGGAGGACCAAGGAGTCGAAGAAATTTGAGTATTGAGAAACCTCTTTGGATATTATTTTAGAAACTGCTTTCATCTCGACGCGATGTTTACAATGAGAATAGCTGTGAGGTCCGTGCAGAAAGCAGAGCAGTGTGCATAATATATATCACTCAGCCTACTCTCTTTATTTTCTTTTGTTTAGTAGATATCTACAAAGAGTCGATATTTTTCTAAAACAATTTAGTGCTTCACATAATAAAATACACAATGGCTGTAGCCTGATTATATGCTTTAGGAGCTGGTGTGTGGTATAGTGTAGGGATGCACGATAATTATCGGGCCGATAATTATCGGCCCGATATTAGGAATTATGACGTCATCCCGATAAACCGATAACAGTATTAATAGCCCCGATAATATACAATATATTTTTTGGGTATCCTGCAGTGTGGGTGGATTGGGATGAGGGGCGCTTGTTTTTCACTCGGTTCCTCCCGTTTTGCCAGTACTGTGGTGTTAGTGGTTTAGGAAGAGGGGAGTTCTTCACAAATCCAGCGCTCCCTAATACTTCGAACCTGATCAGTCACCTGAAACATCGCCATCGCTACGATGGTGTGTTAAAAGCGTACGAAGACAATAATACAATACAGTGTGTGTGTGTGTGTGTGTGTGTGTGTGTGTGTGTGTCTGCGCGCGCGCGTTGGAGCTATGTGCAACTCAAGGCATATGCTCGAACCGGAGCTGCCTGGACGCTGCAATCATGTTGCTGAGTGTGCTGACTTCTCCTACAATGTCCCGCTGTCTGCTTCCTGCATCAAGTCAAGTGCTCGGCGCAGTTGTGTGGATAGAGCGCTCCTCTGTTTTCATTTAAACAGCTCCTTATATCCGTTAGCGCAGCTAGCTAGCACCAGATGCTAACAACAACAATGCACGTAAGGTCTCTCTCTTGCTCGCTCGGACCACACGTACACACACCCTCCCGGTCCTCCAGATGGCCAGTCGGTGCCTGCCGGTGAGCGTGGAAGTGTGGTCTGCCACAAGCGGGCGGCAGGAGCGGGGCTGTCAGCATCAGCTTGTAGATGGTATTTTAAACTCGATGCGCTCTGAAGCTACGGGGCGGCCGAGGAAAAAAAAATACACATGCGTTAATCGCATTAAAATAATTAGTGGCGTAATTTTAATTTTTATTATCGGTTATCGGTATCGGTATCGGTCTTGAGAAGCAGGAAGTTATCGGTATCGGTTTCAAAAAACCAATATCGTGCATCCCTAGTATAGTGTGTGCGTAGATGCAGGGAAAAGACAGGTCTCAGTTGGTTTGGTGTCCTCTGCTTACTTTTAATACTTGTAAATAAAACTTTTGGCCCGTAATTTATTTTCCTCATTGTAGCGACCAGAGGGGGGGGGGATATATCCAGTCTCTGATAGTGTTACGTTATTATGAGAGGGCTCTGTTTGATTCTGAAATTGTATATATTTATATAAATATATGTGTGTGTGTGTGTGTGTGTGTGTGTGTGTGTGTGAGAGAGTGTGTAAGTGTGTGTGTTTGTGTGTGTGTGTGTGTCTAGCCTGTTATTGTCTCATTATACCGCACTGTGAATGAATCAAAGTAAATATATAAGTGGTCATGAACACATCTGTCCATCAGACAGAGGCTGCTGTGCCTCCTGTCATCATTAATGGACGTCTCTTTAAAATGACCGCTCAGAGAGGAGTTCTCATTTCTCTAACCGCCTGCTGCTTCCCCTCCTCTCTCTTCGGTTCCCCTCCTCGACTCTTCCGCTCGCATCTCCTGTGGGCGGGACTACGTCTCGAGGATAGGAGTCGAGGAGGGGAGTTAGAGAAATGAGAAAGGGCCACAGAGATGTAACATCACGCCATTATCTTGATTCTGATTGGCCAGAAGACATTATCAAAGATGTTCTGTTGAGAAGACGATCACTATGTGACAAAAGTTTTCAAAACCGTTATAGTCTTCGGTATTTCCAGACAAGTGGCTACTGAAATCAATCTTACTAACTGCTGTCCGTGCAATTTATTCTGCGCGAGTTGGCGGACTTTGTTTTGCTTTAACATCATTTTCTCATGGTGGGGCTAAGGTGCGGCTAAGCCATTTCTTGGTACGGCTGTATGCCTACCCCAGCCACCCTGGCGCCGCCACTGCTCACCCCTACTAACACCAACGGTCTCAGATCCACCTCAGCCAATCTCCTATCAATCCCAAAAGCCAATCTAGGCACCTTCAGGGACAGAGCCTTTGCAGGGGCCCTGGAATTCCCTCCCCCAAGATCTCTGAGACTCCTTGTCCCTCACACTATTTCAGTCCCTCCTCAAAACAGATCTCTTCTCCTCTGCCTACCCATAGCCCCCCCCCCAATCCATGCCCATTGATCGTCTTTGTTGTCCTTGTTTTTTTTTCTTTGTATTCTCCCCATCCTAACCCTCCCCTTATTGTCATGAAAAACGCTATAGGAATCCAATTTTGCATATGATTAACATATTGTTATCATTAGCAAGAAAAAAGTCTGCCAAACACATTGATTTAGATTTCATGTTGGTGGTGTCAATAACTTGAGCTACTGATCAGGATACATTCTTCACTCAAGATATGCTGTTTTTCAACACTCAGTTTAACACTGACTTTTTTGTCACATTTTGTCACATTTTGTCCCTTTATGGCAGGTGCGTCAATCTGATTGCATAATTGTTACTATAGTTATTTTCTGAAATGTTATATGAGGAATGGAAACTTTGGGATTGGCAGAATAGTTAAGTCAAATAATAGATATTTTGCTGTTTATTCAGCATTCACAATGTATGAGTAAAGTAGTTCAGTTGTAGTTTCGGCACGCTCCTGCCGATATTTCTTGAAAGTCAGAACCCCATTAAATGCTCCAGATCTGATGGAAGTTCCAGAAGGAAGTCAAAGTTCAGACACTCTTACTATTCCAATTCTGCCCCTACACACCCTATCCCACTTCCACTCAGTTGGGTGGCTGGTGACATATTAAGGGGCTAAATTAACCAATCAGAATCGAGGGTTCAATTTAGCCGTGTAAATAAGGTTAAATAAACATTCCACTGCATGTAGTCATAGCTTTTGTATTGAAAAAACACATGTTCATTTGAATAGAAGGAATTTGGCAGCTGGAGGTCTCAGGTCCGAGAAAAGATTAGAGGACAAGTACTTTAAGAGGGACCAGCTCACTTTCTGGGCACTGTCGAAGTGCTCTTGAGCCTCCCACTGCTCCCAGATGCTGTTTAGTTGCGGATATAGGGTTACATTTAGAGACTGAATTTGACTGTGAGTGCATGTGTGTGACGATTAGAAAATTCATTTGAATCCTCAACTTCCATAAATGTTCAGACCAATGGCATTTGAGATGGTACTCAAGCTAAAAATTAAAGTTGGAGAAGTGGCTGTAGAGAAACGGTATTATGGCTGGGTTCTTATCGATGATCCACACTCAGCAGAAGAGGGCGGTAATGGTTAAAACCATAGGTTAATCAAAACCCAAAGAGAAGAAGAATGAGAGCTGGCTGTGGGCGGGGCCTGGGTGTATAAAGGGAGGGCGGGGCGTGGAGGGTCCTTCAGTCTCCCGCAGCCAGGCAGACTATCGAAATGGCGGCGCCAGCAGAGAGGATGGAGGTAAGGTGTCCAATAGGAAATTAAATAAACACCTAATTAATTTGTGTACACGCTAAACGCATATCAGCATGATCAGTATTCCAAATGATGTATTAGTTGTTTGACTTAACGTTTAGCTTGTGTCCTTGCATTCGCTTCAGCTCATGATTCATCCATTTTAGTTGAAGCTAACTTGCTATCGTTAACGTTACTATGTGATGCACCCGCTCATTCATTTGGGGTCGCTCATCGGATACAGCTACATTTTGACGTATACACTTTTGTGTTAGTTCACCTTTACGTATGTATATCGACTTTGAAATCGATGGCCATCGTTTTACGTTAAAGCGACTTCTGGTGGCAGAAACGTAGTTTTACTTGGTGCGACAGCAAGCCGGCCTGTGGGACCGCATGGGAGCCAGCGTGTTAGCCCCGTTAGCTTTCTGTCTAGCTCACCCATTACATTATTGTTGGTTCAAACGCATTCCACGATCAAGTAAACATCTTCCAACAGCGTCGTGTTTTGTTAGCGGCATCACTATCTTATTTTATGACTTGTTGTTGTATTTTATAGTTGTTCGACTTTAGTGACGTAGTAAGTTTAAGCAAACGGCTAATAACGCCGAGAGTGAATTGTCTGTGACAATGTGGCCTGACTGTGAGCTTATGTACCGATGCTTTCGATGAATGTTTATTTGACAATATCCGTTTTTAGAGGAAGGCCACGATCACTTCAGCACCATGGACCATGTGCTCCATCTTTGTGCGGGCTGGCCTCATTCATTGCCTGCTCGGACAGTCGCAGCATAGTACATTTATTTTTGGCTTAAACCAAAATCAATATGAATTATCTATTCTTTTTAAATTAAGCATCATTAAAAAATCTGTCCAAACACGTGTGTACATCTATAAAGGTGGTAGTACTGTGTTTTACCTGCACACAATTGCAGCTTGTGTCTCAAAAAAACGTTTGCAGTGGCTAGTACTCTGTTCAAAGAATATCCAATTGTTCTATGTTGAGTTTTACCTTTACCATACGGCTGTTTGCTTTGTTAATATTCTGTCTGTGTCCCCAAGTAAAACTATCGGTTTTATGTTGGGAGCTGGACCAAACCTGACACAATGGCCGAACTTACTTGGGTTGTAATTGTGGGTGTCTTTTGTTGAGATTTCTCAGGGGGAGAGCTCAGCCAAGCCTGCAGCCGAGGATATGACATCAAAGGACTACTACTTTGACTCTTACGCCCACTTTGGCATCCATGAGGTAATTCCCTTTCAACTCGACAAACTGCTGTGCTTAGGTTTTCAAATGATCAACCCATATAAAGCGTTTCTGTTTTGTGTAACAATGCTTAACCCTCCATTTGTTCCTTCAAATGTAGGAAATGCTGAAAGATGAGGTTCGCACTCTGACCTATCGCAATTCCATGTTCCACAACAAGCATCTGTTTAAGGACAAGGTGGTGCTGGATGTGGGCAGTGGGACAGGCATTCTCTGTATGTTTGCTGCCAAAGCTGGAGCCAAGAAGGTTATCGGGGTATGTGTTGGTACTGATCCAGTTGGAAGGGTTCACCCATGTTAACTGTTGCTCTTTAGTGGTATACGAAGGCAGTGTGAATTAAAATGTTGCTCTTTGTCTTAGATTGAGTGTAGCAGCATCTCAGACTACGCTGTGAAAATTGTGAAGGCCAACAAGATGGATGACGGTGAGTTAGTGGAATTATTCATGGTTGCTCAATATAGCAATGTCTTTGGAAAGGTTGTAGCTGATGACCCTTTCTGTGTTTACAGTTGTCACTATCATCAAGGGAAAGGTGGAGGAGGTGGAACTGCCTACAGATGGCGTGGACATCATCATATCCGAGTGGATGGGCTACTGCCTCTTCTACGAGTCCATGCTCAACACAGTTATTTATGCCAGGGACAAATGGCTGGTGTGTATATTTGTTTGTCTGTCTCAACACATTACAATAAACGAGTTCCTCTGCACTGTAGTGATGAGGTTTCCCAAGAGTCCAAACTGACACAACAGTACTTTTGTGTTGTGCTGCCATAACAAATACATTTATTTTACCAATCACTTAAAATAAAACCTTTTTATTTCTATTTTCTCCTCGTAATTCCTATGGCAAGTTGCATTGTATTCATGGACTTCAATTCTAGCTAATATGAGAATTTAAGGTAATGTTTGATTAAATAATATTCTATGTTTTATAGAATTGGCATAAAACTGCTATTAGACATCAATCATGAGTTGGACATGTGACAAAATGCACCAGGTTGCTCGTTTCTCCCACGAGTCTGACTTCTGTTTCCCCGCTACAGAGACCAGATGGACTCATTTTCCCAGACAGGGCAACCCTTTATGTCACTGCCATCGAAGACCGACAGTACAAGGACTACAAGATCCACTGTGAGTAGTTTAACATTCATGGGGCTATGTTGTGTCAGGAGACTCATTGTGAGGTCGTTCCTTGTACTTAAGCGTTTACGTATATAAATAAACGTATTTACTCATGTCTACCCATGGGTAACTAGTCATTTTCTACTCTTTAAAAAAAGTATCTTAAAGGTCCCATGTCATGCTTTTCTGGTTCTGACCTGTCCCCTTGTGTGTTATGTAGCTTTTTCTGCTTGTAAACGGTCTGCAGTCACAGACCCTCAAAGTGCACCCTGTAGCGAGTAACACTAACACAGAGAAGACCTGTCTGTGCTGCCCCAGAACGCCTCGCCTCGTTGGACATTTCCCCCTAGTATAGGGACGTAATGATACCAAGGTCCAAATGGACCAATCCGTGGAGCTCCTCACACTCACTCACTCAGCCTTATATTTTCTCAGCCGTGGTTAGAGATGGGTATCGTTAAGACTTTACCGATACTACTTATCGATGCCGGTATTTTTCGATACTTTTCAATAATTTGGTGCTCAAAATTATAGACATGATTACAAGATGTGAAGATTAAACGAGTCATTTTGTTTACCTTTTTCAATGTCATACCAAGCAGGTATGGGCGTTTGACAGTGTCTCTGGAAGGGGGGTGGTAATTAGGGGCAGTTCATAAATCCATGTAAACATGATCATTATTCAGTGAAAACGAGACGCAGCGTGTGCACCTCCTAAACCGGAAGCTCCAGTCGGCTAACCATTATAATCGGTTTATTTATAGTTGTAATGATGGATTATCAGTGTTCATTTTAAAGTTACACAAACATTGGATTAACCATTTTTATCAATGTAAATCTATTCTAGTAGACCTCAACAATGGAATTATGATCAGTGGAAATTGCCATGACATGGGGCCTTTAACTCTTTCAACAGTTTCATATAAAACACATTTTATTTTGTTAACTGCAGTCCTTAACCATGATCCCAAAACCAAAGGACACATCGCACAATGAAATGTGCTTGCACACGACTGGAGAGCCGCACCTCTAATTTCTGCTCTTGTGTCTGTATCAGGGTGGGAGAACGTATATGGTTTTGATATGTCATGCATCAAGGAGGTGGCAATTAAGGAACCCCTGGTTGACGTGGTGGATCCTAAGCAGCTGGTCAGCAGCGCCTGTCTCATCAAGGTGGGTGGTCCCAATGCTTGCGTTGATTGTTATGATTTTCAAATAGTGTTGGCGCACAGTGTTTTCTATAACGAACTCTGACTCCTCCCTTTGTTTTTCAGGAGGTGGACATCTACACAGTGAAGGCAGATGATCTGACCTTCACCTCCCCGTTCTGCCTGCAGGTGAAAAGGAATGACTACATCCATGCCTTGGTCACCTACTTCAACATAGAGTTCACCCGCTGTCACAAGAGGACCGGCTTCTCCACCAGTCAGTACAATTACTAATGATCCCACTGGACAGTGTTCTATAGCTGTGTGTATGTCTTAGTGTCAATAACAACCATATTCCACTCTGTAAGACACTCAAACTGTGAGTCTTCGATATGCGTTTGCATACCATGGATTAGAATTGGCAATTAATTAGCACTGGTAATTCAAAATCTGTAAACACTAGTCAAATGGTGAAAGTAACAGCGAGCATTCTTTCCCAAATGGTTCTTAACGAGATGGAACGGGCATCTACTTTGTACAACAGTATCACTTGACTTTTGAAAACAGTACATATGTTTCTACAGTACCATAAGTACAAGGCTGTGTGTAAATGTATTGGCTATCCAAATGGACCGAGCCGTTACGTTAAGTCTGTGGATTGTAGTGCTGGGGGGAAACGATTATTTCGAAAACGATTAATCGGGCGATTATTTGATCGATTAGTCGACTAATCTAACGATTATTTTTCTGTTGTTCAATTCATAAAAAACGTAATGTAATTCACGATACTGTGTCTCAGCCAGGGATCTTAATATGTAACAAACTATTAATGTGTTATACCAGATTAACGGAAATAATCTCAGCTAACTGACGATACAAACATGTTTACCAAAACAAAACGCAAGTCTCATAAGAAGCATCTAAATGACCCATGAGCGAAAAATGCTAACGGACATTGGCACAGAACTCAAGATAAAAGTACCCTTATTACTTATCGTAGCTGCACAGACAAGATATCCGATTAAAGCTGAGACTCCACAGATTATGTAGGTATATAGTATCATCACTGAGTGATCCGGACTCGCGACAGGGGAAGCAAATACAGTCATCACAACACGTACCTTTACAGAGCTTCTAGGGAGATCGGCTCACCACCGTAGCTGTCAATCTGATCAAAAGACGTGTTCAATGGCATTAAAACGAGAACACGCGGCTGAATCGGTTAATCCATAGGTTTTTAACGTCTATGTATAAAAAAATGATTGAATTTATAATTCCATTTGTATGTAAAAATCGGAGAGCAAATGCTAGCTGCTAATGGTAGCCACCACAGCTAGCTGCCGCTTTAAATGTTCCAACATAGCCGTTGTGCTTGTGTGATATGCCAACTCCATTTGGCAAAGACTGCAAATGACAATATCTTTGCGTTTTGGACTAACTTTAAAAATATTCCCATGCTTTTGAAGACCTAGGGCGAGATGTTTTCGTTTGAGGGCTTTGTGCGCAATCCTGTGAGGAGGAGTTGGTAGCCGTTTCAGTCTCCATTGTGTTTGAAGTGCGATTGCGAACGGCTTGTTGCTTTGTTTACACGCCCACGTGTGTGGAGCGACGCGTCGACGCCGAAATATGTCGTCGACGATATTTTGAAGTCGACGTGTCGCTCCAGCACTAGTGGATTGGTCCACATGGACCAATCCATAGACTTCCTCAAACACTCAATCTTTTCTCAGCTGCAGCTCCGCCGATTTCTCCTCCCTGAGACGGCGGGGCTGTGAGTCGGTGTGTGTTCGGGCTGGGTCCCGCAGACGGCCACTGGGCTCATGGGGAGGGAGGGGCAGGAGTTCCAACAAGCCGCTTAGGACAGAGTGAATACACAGACTATACAGAGATGCTGTTTGAGAAACCAATGTGATTTTGGAACTATGTGTATATATATATAAATCTATTCTAGTAGACCTCAACAGTGGAAATATGATCAGGCAAAATGGCCATGACATAGGACCTTTAACAATTAGGGCATTTCACTGGTATTGGCATCTACTACTTTCTTTAATTATGACATCTTAGTTGTTACTGAGATTTACTGCGTCAGTAGACATGAAGCTTTGTCATATGGAAGGGAACATGATTTCATCAGTCGATGTTTAGGCTGAAACTGCCTAAACAGAATAAAGGTTCTTGATATTTGGCTGCATTTCTGGGTTAAACCATCCTGCTCTGAACCACTATGATGGGTGCATGCTTTGGGCATTGACTTGGATCAAATGAACATCTTCAGAACTCCAAAGTATTGAGTTCTAACAGCAGACTGCTTTTCACTTCCCTCCTCAGGCCCAGAGTCTCCATACACCCACTGGAAGCAGACCGTCTTCTACCTGGACGATTACCTGACTGTGAAGACCGGGGAAGAGATCTTTGGCACAATCAGCATGAAGCCAAACAGCAAGAACAATGTAAGCAAGCGGTTTGGAAGTTCTTATGTACTCTTGTGCTTGGTTCGTTTTGTCTGACACGTTGTGTTTTCAGAGGGATCTGGACTTCACCGTCGACCTGGACTTCAAAGGTCAGCTGTGTGAGGTGTCGAAGACGTCGGAGTACAGGATGCGTTAGAATTCTCTGTCCCTCCTGGTGTTAGTTTGTCTTGAGTAGAGGACAGGTAATACTCTTTGACTGAGTCTGTACACTAGTTTGATGCTCCCCATGCAGCAACGTTTTAGAAACTTCTTCTTTTTTTGGTCATTTTCTTGTTCAGACGTTAACAGTATTTAAAAGGTCTTCACATCCTTGGTCAATGTGAGTTGTCTGGTGACATAGTCGCTAAACATAACTTGTGTTTGACATGTGCCTGGTGTTTGAGTCCAACATGTTCTGGGTGTCCCCCTGAGGTTCTTGTCTTTGCATGAGTGACGCCATGGCTGCCCACATGTGTGCGCAGTAATACGTCAGTCACTTTGGGATCTCCTTATGTTTGATTCTGATGAAGTCTTGTGTCGTAGACGAGACGCCTGTGCACCAAACACAAATGCCCTGTTCAAATGCTTAAGAAAAAACAAATTTATATCATATTGCAATTTTTGGAAAGATAACTTCAGATCCAAAAGTTTACTTGAGACTAAATACCTTTCCTTTTTTTCACATATTTTTTTATAAATGAGCTGTCATACCACCATTCCAAACTTTGTTTTGTTTTTAATCTGTGGGCAACTTCTCCTTTTAGGAGAATGATTAACAAACGGCACATGTAAAAATGGATTGAATTTAGTCTGAATGCTGTGACTTAAGTAAACCCTATTCTCGCGCAACTGTGAACTATAGACTTAAAGCCTGCTTAGAATCGGTATGTTTTATATTTGGACGGCATTGGAGGTGCTATTCTTGCAGGCAGCACAGTGAGCCGAGATACCAGAGGCTGGTTCAAACATGCTCCTGTGGGGGCCTCTGCCGAGCGATGGCTGGGTTGCAGCATTTGAGATGCTCGAGGTATCCCATTTAATCCGCTCACACCCTTGAGCATCAGTACAGCATTAGTGCTTCGCATAAGGAGAAGATGGCCATGTGTCCACTGGCCCATATTTGTTAGTTTGTCTTGATCCAGTGGTAACTATGTTGGCACTGCTGGGCTCTGACCCCTTGTTTTTCTCTTTTGTATTTTTGTCACCTGCTTGTTTTTTTTAAAGAAAATAAAACTAATAAACTTTTATTGCATTGGCTACAGAAGTGTTCTTCTATGAAAGCATCTCTGTAAAGATGCTTAGCATTACTCCATTTTGTATCCCCTCGAGTAAGTGGTCTGTGATCTGCATATAATAAACTTTGACTGAGCCAGGAGTTGTAGCTGCACCTGCATTCAAAAGTATCTTATCAAATTCCACATTGAGTCACTAAAGAACTGTTTTCAGGAAAGATCTTCCAAAAGATGAGTCTGCAACACTATGATGGTCATCGATGGTTGTGCTGAAAAAAAGTCTAATTTAAGCCTCCAGTGGGAGACGCATACTTGGGAGGAAAGGGGTTCGTACATAGGCATTAGTGTGAATCTATATCCCCCCCTCTCTCTAGTCGCTGAAATGGGGAATTGAAATTACAAAAAGTTGTACAAGTATTAAAAGTAAGCATAGACACCAAACCAACTGAGACCCGCCTGTCTGCCGCATGTACGCACTGTACAACACACACCTACACAATGTACCACACACCTACACTGTACAACCAGTGGCGACTGGTCATTAGGGGCAGGTGGCCCAGCCCCACCTAGAGTCAGCAGAAAGTATTAAAAATAATGAATGCAAAAAATATATTTTAAGATCATGTTTAATCATCTGATTCTTTTGTACATTGCTGTTTTAGTCTGTTCTAATTAGTGTCTACAGTGTGCCTATTGAGCTGTTTAGAGCCATGTGGGACAAAACCCAATCCTGCCCCTCCCTCTCCCTGTTAAAGCAATGGTGACTGTACAAACTACACTGCGCATGCTCAGTGTATTGTCCTATTTAATGTGTGTGGCAAAAAAAATAATGACCATAGGGGCAAAGTGGCGCGAAAAGTGTGGTGTGTGAAGAGGAGACGAAAGCTGCAGTGCCGCGTCCTAAAACCCGGAAGTAAACTGCGCATGGCTTTCCTCGACCTAAAAGCAATGAGATTTCTCCATAGGATTTTAGAAAATAGCTCAACATAAGATCTGTGGGAAACAAACCGGTTAGATAAATGCATGTTTTGTTCAGCCGGATAATATCCACATGTTTACCCTACTTTTATAATTTTGGAATCATAAATCTATTGATTAGATTAGATTTATGATAGACTTTTGAAACCACAAGAACATAACGGCCCGTCCACACAGCGCTGACGCTTGCCGGCGGGCGTGTCTGAAACTCGACCAACAACCAATCACATGAATCTCCCGGCCCTGACACACAAGCAGCGGTTTGATTGGCTAGAGCTTGTACTGGCATATGATTCGATTGAAAGTTGAACATTGTTCAACTTTTGCAGCGAGCCACGTCGCTTCCCACGATGCATTTCGGCTAAAAGTGACGTCACCCTATTCAAAGTGAATGGGGAAGCGTCAACGCACGCCGCTGTGTGGACGGGCCGTAAGGAGGACTTTTACAAAAAAGTAATAGAGATTTTTGTCCAGAAGGATAGGCAAATGGACTTCATCTTCATGTCAAGGTAACGGCCCGTCCACACAGCGGCGTGCGTTGACGCTTGCCGGCGGGCGTGTCTGACACTCGACCAACAACCAATCACATGAATCTCCCGCCCCTGACACACAAGCAGCGGTTTGATTGGCTAGAGCTTGTACTGGCATATGATTCGATTGGCTGACGCCTCGCTGAGGCGTCAAAAGTTGAACATTGCTCAACTTTTGCTGCGAGACATGCCAGCTACGCTCCACGTCGCTTCCCACGATGCATTTCGGCTAAAAGTGACGTCACCCCATTCAAAGTGAATGGGGAAGCGTCAACGCACGCCGCTGTGTGGACGGGCCGTAAGACTGCAATTTTATTGAAAATGGGATCTTACTAAGAGAGAACCATTCAATATTTAAATGATAAAATTACATGTTTTGGGTATCCTTCTGTTGAACTGTCTGTTTAAAATTAATTGATTTAAGTCAAAATATAATATTTGTAAACCTGAAGAATCAGTGCCAGTGTTCACCAGCCATGAACCTCACTGCAGAAGCGTATAGAGTAGACATCTACGTTTTTTGTGCCCCACCACTTTTGTACATATAAAAACGCCACTGTGTACAACACACACACATCTACACACTACAACACACACACACCTACACACTACCACACACACTGTACAACACACACCTACAGCTCCTAAAGCATAATCAGGCTACAGCCGTTGTGTATTCATTTGTGAAGCACTAAATGGTTTTAGAAAAATATCGACTCTTTGTTTGAAGATATCTACTAAACTAAAGCAAATAAAGAGAGTAGGCATGTTATACTGAGTGATATACATTTTACACACTGCTCTGCTTTCTGCACAGACCTCACAGCTGTTCTCACTGTAAACATCACGTAGCATGAAAGCAGTTTCTAAAATAATATCCAGGGCCCAAGAGTTCAAAGCTTCTTATCTCAATCAGATCCGATCAGATTTTGAAATCCCATTTGTTGTGATCCAGGATCAGACAAGTCGGCCAAATGTTGTCCCTGGAGTTCAAAGCAATTCAGGATAGGATCACCCTGATCCAGATTACGATTTTTCAAGATGACTAGATCCTGAATATCAGTGCTTTAATCCTACCGATCGCCATCTAGTGGATATGAAAAATAATACACGTTGCAGAGACATCTTTAATGTTTAATTATATTTTTAAATACATAAAGGACATCAAATCATAATGAAATTGTAATTAACAACAATAAAGCATTAATTCAAAGGCAGCTGGATCATCCAGGCGAGCTTTGAGGAGCTGAATTCTCAGTGAGGTTTCAGTTTGCTGAAGCCGGCACAGCTGTATTTGTTCTTCGGCCAGACGGATCTGCATCTCTGCATCTCTGCCCTCTCCGTGTCACCGCTCAGCAGAGTCTCGTAGGCATCGTCCCTCTCCGTGTCACCGCTCAGCAGAGTCTCGTAGGCATCGTCCCTCTCCGTGTCACGGCTCAGCAGAGTCTCGTAGGCATCGTCCCTCTCCGTGTCACGGCTCAGCAGAGTCTCGTAGGCATCGTCCCTCTCCGTTTCACGGCTCAGCAGAGTCTCGTAGACATCGTCCCTCTCCGTGTCACGGCTCAGCAGAGTCTCGTAGGCATCGTCCCTCTCCGTGTCACGGCTCAGCAGAGTCTCGTAGGCATCGTCCCTCTCTCCGTGTCACGGCTCAGCAGAGTCTCGGAGGCATCGTCCCTCTCCGTGTCACGGCTCAGCAGAGTCTCGTAGGCATCGTCCCTCTCCGTGTCACCGCTCAGCAGAGTCTCGTAGGCATCGTCCCTCTCCGTTTCACGGCTCAGCAGAGTCTCGTAGACATCGTCCCTCTCCGTGTCACGGCTCAGCAGAGTCTCGTAGGCATCGTCCCTCTCCGTGTCACGGCTCAGCAGAGTCTCGTAGGCATCGTCCCTCTCTCCGTGTCACGGCTCAGCAGAGTCTCGGAGGCATCGTCCCTCTGCTCTGGTTTTCTGGTGCGCTTGCATTTTCTCTTTGGAGGTGGCTCTGCAGTGTGTCATCAGGCCTGGCTGAAGGTCCAGCTTCTGGATCCACATGGGTCAGGAGGACCTCGTCTTCAAGGGTGTGTCTCACATCAGGTGCATTAACGACCTGAAATGAAAGTTTATCAATATACTTTATACCCCTTAATAAGATTATCACAACCTGGAACATTGTAGTACTAGGATGCTATGTAAGACATATAGCCATTGTAGTACTATGAAAATAACAATTATACAAGATAATAATTGTAGTTCTATAGGAACAAGGATAACATCACACATACCTGCGACTCACCATCCAGGACAACGTTTGGTATTCCATGTAAAGACTGTGACTGCTGACCACCAATGATATCAAGCACCACATCTGTGTATTGTCCCCTTTTATGTGGTGTGTTCCCCGTCTGTGGGTTTTTAGCCTGGCTGTGGTCTTTGGTAGCTTGCTGCTTCAAATGCCTCCACCTCAACCTCACTTGGTCCACCGTCCTCTTGTGTACAGATCCTGTGGCATCCACATTGTTTGTAACTTCCATCCATATTGCGCTCTTCACTTTAGTCGCTCCACCCTCTCTGTTAAAGCTACCAACTATGGAGTCATACTTGTTCCTTACACCCAGCAGCAGTGCATGGGTCTCAGCAGATGTAAAATCAGGCCCCTTTTTGTCCATCTTTCCATCTCAATGGTTTGGCCAGGTCAGCAATTAGTTGTATAGGTCTGGCCTTGCTATTAATGACATAATTAACCACAGGCCCTAACCAATCTGGACATTCATTCCAGGTGTGTATTTGCAATTAGTTGTTATTCAGAGACTGATGTAGGCCTACTGACTGAAACAACAGTCAGAACACAGTCATGGCAGGGATTGTTCACATCTTCCATGCTGGAAGGAGAGGTTACCGCCAAAGGGTCCACACTGAGCGCCGCAAACCTCTCCAGCAGTACACAACAGAAGAACTGTACATTCGTTTTCGATTTGGACTTGATGACATCAACGACATGCTGATCTGGTCAGGCCACAACTGCAGTGCAGAAACTTGCCGTGTCATGCTCTGACTGTAGAGGTCCTCATTGCCCTGCGCTTTTACGCATGTGAAACATTCTATGAGGTCATAGCTGACAGCATGGGAGTCCACAGGACAACAGTGGGGGAAGTGGTGACAGCTGTGTCTGATGCACTGGCTCGCCTGCTGGATCACTTTGTGACTTTTCCTACTGATGGCCAGATTGCCAAAGTGAAGCAGAAGTTTTTTCTTCTGGGAGACATGCCCAACACCATTAGGGTGATCGACTGCACCCATGTACATATTAGTCCACGATGCACGTATCTTCAGAGAGAGCCGGTTGTTCACTGAATTCCAAACCAACAAGCCGGATGGAGTTATATTAGCCGACAGTGCCTACCCACTCCTACCATGCGTGATGACACCTTTTCCCACGGCCAACACTCCTTCACAGATGTGCTACAACAATGCCCATGGAAGAACAAGGTGTGCCATTGAGCGCTTGAATGGAGTACTGAAGAGGCGTTTTGCATGCCTCAACTATCTGAGAGTGGAACCCCAAGGAGCATGCCAAATAACACTGGCTTGTATTGTGCTGCACAATATCGCTGTCCATCGCAGAGTCCCCCTCTCTGACATCGATGATCCCCCAGAGCCCCTCGCACCTGCTGATGATCTAGGCCCACCTATGGATTTCCCTCTAAATGAGAGACTGAGTGGTGGTGCAAGGCGAGATGCTATTGTCTGCAATTACTTTTGAAAGGTGATGACAGATGATGGACTTGAAGATATTTTTTATTTAATCTAAATTACATTTGTGATTGACAATCTTTGTTGTGATACTTTCATGAGCATAAACATTTATGTCATCAACATTCGGTTTAAAACAAAATAGGTCGCCACAAACATGAGCAAAAAATGGAAAAATAAAATGTATTTCCCATGAAGGCTAAAAATTGTGTATTATTTCAGTTAACAAACTTTGCCATCTAATTTAAATTTAAACACATTTTAAAATAAATTGTACAGTACATTTTGCTCTGGTAATCCACTGGAAATCGACCCCTCTGGTGGGATCAGGATAATCCAGTTTTTTGGAATCAAACTGATCCCAATCCTGTGTTGTCGGTTTGAACTACCCATTTTGAAGATTTGATCCAGATTAAAGCTTGGATTGGATTTCCTGATCTGATCGGATATCAAAGTGATCCTAGTCCTGTTTTTTGGTTTTGAACTCCCCAAAAGATAAATCTGATCTGATCAGATAGGGATTAAAAGTTTTGAACTCTTGGGCCCAGGAGTTCAAAACTTTTAATCCCTATCTGATCAAATCAGATTTGGATTAACCTATGGATTAACGACATCATCGTTGTTATCGTTTTAATGCCATTGAAGACCAGTTTAGACCAGACAAAACCAAGGTAAACCATGTTAGCGGTTGTGGCTACCTAGCGCCACATGTTTTGATGTACGTTTTTGCTAATTCAGAGGCTCACAGTTAGCATTGTGTGTTTTTTTTTGAAGAAAAAAAATGAAAAAGATCAGTTAAATGAGTTTTTTCCTGTTATGTGGATATCAAATATTCATAGTTTATAAAATATTACGGTTCCTTTGACGTTGTTTCCTGCAAATGACGCGATTTCGGCCCCGGAACCGGGTCCGTGGGGCTTAAGAGGTCAGGGCTGCACGATTTTGGAGCCAAATCTAATTGTGATTTTTCTGACAGCAATTGCAATTCAATTTCCGATATTTGTTTTTAAACGACCCAACGGAAGTTTATTGTAAAATGCAGCCATATCTCCGGCTAGGAAGGTCGTATCAACGTGCTCCCGTCTCTAGCACCCCCGCAGCCCGAGCTACGAGTGAAATAACTAAACTTACGTGAAACTTCCATTGTGTTGCCTTAAAGCAGGGGTGGGGAACCTCCGGCCCGCGAGACCATTTGGTACGGCCCTCGAGGTAATTTATAAATCCACGCAAAAAAGAAAAAAATGTAAGAAATCTAGACCACAAAAGAAACAAGCGAGTGCCTATTTTTCCTGGCCAAGGTCAGGGTCCTTGAACACAACATGAGCCTAACGTGTCATCACGTGGTATATGTCTCGTCAGGGGTGTAGTTCTGACGGAGAGCACCAGAACGTCGCTCCGCCACTTCAGATAAGGAGCCACACACATGCTGCAGTTTTTGCGTGGCTGTGTCTTTAGTTCATCTGTCATACTGATCAGTCAATAACTTTGTTGTTATTAGCATCTTGTTAGCTAGCTATGCTAACGAATATAAGAAGCTTTTTCTACAACCAGTGAGGCACATCTTTATTTGATCATTATAGTTATAAAATAATAAGAGAATAAAGTAAACTACTATATAAAATACTATATGATAATAAAAAAAGTTGTTATTAATAAACAAGAATACAGTTTTAAAGGGGAGTGATTTGTAAAATATCCATAAAGAAAAAGAAAATCTGCTTACAGTTCTGTTTCATATGGATGTTGAGAGATGTATCCATAGATCTCTTCATTTTGCTGTCAAAGTGCACCAGATTGATGCTTTTAACTTCAACATTTAAAAAAAAATCTTCCCAGGGGAGCATGCCCCCCGGAACCCCTAGAGGAGGTTAGGTCTCCCCCCCCCCACACTTAAAACATTTTCACATGGATAGGAAACTAAATTGCACACATCTTGTGTCCATATATCTCTGTTTTGGTGGTCTTGCCACAACCATTGCACGTGCATGCATGCGCGAGTCATGGTAAGATATCTGGATTCAGAGGTTGCTTTTTCTTTGCACAGCATGAACGAAAGGCGAAATGAATGGGCTGTGATTTTAGTATTTTTAAGCAGAGGTCAATAATTTGTACGGCCCTTGGAGGATGTTGAAAAACATGGAAATGGTCCTTGAGAGGAAAATTGTTCCCCACCCCTGCTTTAAAGTCAAGCTTCAGTTTAAGATTCACCCTGTAATATATGTAAAACATGTGATGGAGCATTACTAACCTGACTCAGATGGTTTGTTTCACCAAACCATCTAGGAAAGCTCCATTGGAAGCCATTTGGAAAGGGCAGGCACTTTCAAAAATACTTGGCAGGTGATTGGGTCAATCTGTCTATCACCTTCTATCATGGGCTATTTCTGATTGGTTAACAATGTCTGGTACATGTGGAGCACAGCACTTCTGATTGGTGTGGATGACTGATGCACAAGAAGAACAAAAAAAAGTTTAAAAAAATCGCAGGCTTTGCGATTTGACAATCGCATCATTGCGAATCGCGATTTTGATTTAAAATCGATTAATCGTTTAGCCCTAGACATCACATCCTCTAGGAGGGTCCATGGGTATGTCCCACCGGGAAGAAATGTTTGGAAATTCTAAAGTAAAATGCTTCAATCTGGTGCACTTTGAGCACACAATTACTTGAGCCTAGAGAGGGGGTACAACTTTAAACACCCATATGAAAAAGATCGGTTTACATTTTAATAATCAAATAAGTATGTGAACATAAACAATAACCTACCTTAGCTAATAACTATGGAGCCCCTAAAGGTTCATGGAGAGAGATCACAAAATACTATTTCGTGCGCACGAGAAAGTATTTAGTGCGAACGAGAAAGTATTTAGTGCGAACGAGAAAGTATTTTGTTTTTGCGTCAAGTAGGACGTGGAGCACAGAAGAGACAACCGTTTCATTGCAGACGGTTATGTTTATGTGGGGAAATGGCAGTGCATACATTATTTGAGATATATTTCAAACTCGGACTTAATTTTAAGGACATTTTGGCCAGGGGTTTAGAGCTATTTGTTTAAGCACCGGATTCGCAAAACAGAAGAGTCTGTAAACCAGTCTGATTTGATCTATGAATTCCTTTCCGTGACTCTCACAGTATCTGCTGCCCACAGCTGTTTTATAGAAGGAAAACCTCCTTCACTTTATGAAATCTCTGTGGCACCAGTGGGCTGTACTATGAAGCAGGATTTGCTATTTACTACTCATTCATGAAGTATGACGCTGCACGCTAACCCCGTCCCTTTCACGTGAGCGCGCTCTCAGCCGGAGCGCTCTCAGAGAAACCCTGGTTGATTTACTGAGTTGATAACCAGCTTCGTAGGACTGCTTAGCGAGATCATGTTTGTTAGGGTTACAGGTACAGTTACAGTTAAGCCGGGTAACTCAAAAATATCCAGGGTCTGTTGAACTGGCTTCGTCGTACAGGGCACAGGTGGCTGTAACGTGTAACTCAGCAGAATCTGAGAAGAGCAGCACCAGCTGCAAAGAGCTGTACCTTTTACTGTTTACTTCACCGCGTTTCCCTTCATTAGAACAGCTGAGTAGAGATCGAGGCTGCTACGTTTAACCACACACACCTCTACACACATCGAACTACCAGAGTATTCCCCCTATTACTCGTTTTATGAAGAAGATGTCCGGTCACCAGGGTGCATGATGTGTGTGTGTTTGTGCTCAGCTCGGCTCTGTGTGTGTGTGTGTGTTCGGTGTGTTTGTGTGTGTCCGACACTGGACCAAATTACCACGAACAGTAATTTACACAAATCTGGTTCTCCATAGTTATATGTGTATTCCCAAGCGAAAGAAATTTGTTTAATCTTAATCTCGATGTAGTGCTATAGTCCTGCCGGAGTGCACCGGAACGAACTACACCATCATAAACAAATACACACACACACGCCCTGGCGACCGGACATATCCTTCATAAAACTAATAATATGGCGTAATAATCGGGCAGTTTGTGTGTGTTTAATCGTAAGAAAGTCTCGTGCGAACGAGAAAGTATATCGTACGCACAATTTAAAGTGTGGCCTCGTTTTATGTAAATTGAGGCCACGAATTACATCTCGTGTGCACAAGTTAATAAAGCGTGGCCTCGTTTTATTTATTTTTCTCTCTATGAACCCTCCAGAGTCCTGTACTACGAAGCATTATTTTCGCTTAGCTAACTTCAGGGAAAACTTGGGGTTTTCTGGTCCTACGACGCTGGTTCTCTTTTTAGTGGGCTAGATCTCCATGGTAATTTATGCTGAGCGGCTAACCTGCCCCGGAGCAGGTTAGGTTGCAGGCTAAGAGATCAATTTAGTGAAAGCACTGCCTGCTGACCAATCAGAGCTCAGTGTGCGGAGTTTAAAGCGATCAAGTCATATTACAGTAGAAAGGAAATATAGAAAAACTGCCGTTGCAGGAAAGACGGCTGGCAGAAATCAGTGACTGTGTGAACGTGAACATGAATAGAATATCACCTCCATCTTCAGAGCAATCTGACTATTATAACATTAGCGTTAAGAAAGCTTACTTAAATATCTACCACAACATAAGTAACCGGATCAGAGTAACATTAAGTACAGTCCACGGCACTGTGAGTGCAGACGTCAATGTGTCCCATTATCATTCATATCACATCATAATGTATCATATATTTCCTTATCTGAGTCAGTTGAGCCGTATCTGGCCGTGCAACACTCACAGTGTCACGTATTGTATGCAGAAGTATTATTTAAAGCAACACATTAAGTTGACGAAACACTCGAGACAAATGTAATTCAAGTCAGATCCACTCGTGTCTTAGTGATATCATAAACCTGTTAATGTACGCATTCAAAAAATGAACTTAGTGATGAAATGTTCACTTGCAGAAAAATACTTATTTTTAAAATATATTTTAAAAAGTAGACGAGAATATCCGATTGCAGCCGAGGGAGGTCTCAAAAAGCTCGCCTGAAGTCGGACAGCTCGGAGTCGGCTTGACTCGGTTTGCAATGGCGGAAATTGCGCTGGCGTTGTTCGTTGCAGATGAAGTGGATTCAATAGAAATCCCACAATTATTATATCACTACAAATGAATGACTCAAGTGTCTGTTCATTTTTAAACAAATCAATACAAGGGGGGTTGAATCCTGTATGTAAAAGACAGAACCACTTATTACTTTTCAAAACTACTTCCGTCAGTGCACTGACCAGTTTGCATTTATAAAGAATGCACACGTGTTTAATCGTTAATGTCAGATATGTACTAACTAAGTAAATACATTTGTTCCTGCTCAAGATTAGATTCAACTTTATTGTTATTGCACATATTACAGGTACTGAGACAACGAAATGCAGTTTAGCTTCTGACCAGGAGTGCAACAAGCAGTAAAGTGAAAAGTAATGCACACAATCTACAGAATAAAATATAGAATTAATTGAATTATGAATAAACAGTGAGGGGTATGAATACACTAGATATACACACAGGGCGGGCCTTAACAATTTTGTTACCCTAGGCGAGATTATAATTTGGTGCCCCCCCACCTCCAAGCAATACACAATAGAATATATAAAGAATATATGAAAAATCTCTACAAAAGACCAATACACTACACAAACTGAAACGTATTGACATGTTGGTTATATACATAAATAAAGTTTAAAATGTATTCAGTATTGTATGAACATGTTTTCATTGGGGTTTAGACGTCACATCCTCTAGGGGGGTCCGGGGGCATGCTCCCCCGGAAAGATATTTTTTTAACATTTTAAAGTAAAATGCTTCAATCTGGTGCACTTTGAGCAGAATTACTAGAGACTAGATCTAGGGGGTACAACTCTAAAACACCCATATGAAAAAGATCTGTTTACATTTTAAAAATCAAATAAGTATGTGAACATAACCAATAACCTACCATATTCAATAACAGTCATTTACCTCACTGAGCTGTAGTTATCAGCCTTCAATCCAACAACAATCCGCGGCACCGATGCGCGCCCTCTCTTTCTCTCTTGCTCGCTCGGAGGCTCGCTCGCACTTTGGCTGTGAGCTGCGGGCGCCTGATAGGTCAACATCCCCCACTTTCATCACTTACGGCCCGTCCACACAGCGGCGTGCGTTGACGCTTGCCGGCGGGCGTGTCTGACACTCGACCAACAACCAATCACATGAATCTCCCGCCCCTGACGCACAAGCAGCGTTTTGATCGGCTAGAGCTTGTACTGGCATATGATTCGATTGGCTGACGCTTCTGCCGAGGCGTCAAAAGTTGAACATTGCTCAACTTTTGCAGCGAGCCACGCCAGCAACGCTCTGCGTTGCTTCCCACGATGCAGTTCGGCTAAAAGTGACGTCACCCCATTCAAAGTGAATGGACAGAAGCGTCAACGCACGCCGCTGTGTGGACGGGCCGTTAAAGCGCCGATCGTACAGGGCAAATGCAAAATGTTGCCGGCCCGGGGTGCAAAGGGTGTTTACTTTATTCAATTATTAATGTAAATGTATTACATCAAGGGCAGAAAATTAGGCAGAATAAAAAAATTAATTTTAATATTTTTTTATCCCAGTGCAGCGCCCCTCCAGATCTGGCGCCCTAGGCGACCGCCTAATTCGCCAGTGACAAGGGCCGGCCCTGTATACATAGTAGCCTATGAGCAGTATGAACAGTGTGTATGAATATGCTTAGATATATAAAGTATGAAAACGGTAAGCAGTGCAAGTATAGTATAACATATATAGATATTAATTTCATGATGATAAACATTGTGGAACAATGATAACAAATATGAATGGATGTGGCGACGTAAAAACTGACACTAAACAACAACACACTTTTGCGGAGCCAATTGGAGAGTTTCATCACCAGCACGGGGTAAACACCACCAATGAGCGCTCAGCTCGATATACCAGCGAGTCGTTTCCCATCAAGCATTTAGCTTCTGCAGCTCGTGGAGAGAAACTGCGCCGCCTCGCTCTCAAGGCTGTCTGGCGTCCCGCGAGATTTCAACGTCCCATTACTGTTCGAAATGGGGGGGGAGCCTGGGGAGCTTGGCTCACCTAAAGAGGGGGGAGCTCCCCTGAAGGCCGATAAATAGGGGGAGCCCAAAATAATAGTCATTGTTCATTATAATTTCTGAATATTTGTTTTATATTTGTGAATATTTCTGGGTGTTGCCATCTGTACGTGGCGGCGTTGCATTCTTTACGCTACTTACGTTGCTATGGTGGTGATTCCGGCGTGGTATTTAAAAAGTTCATATTGATAATTTTTAACTCTTTGTAATAAAAAATATGGTGAATCGAAAACAGCCAAGCCTCGCAGCTTTTGGATTCACAAGCTAAGAAGCAAAGGAGTCTAAAAATGACAACGTGAACGGAACAACTTTTAGTTGGTCGGCTGTAAGCGGCGTTAGGGTCGAGTTTGACAGCTCCACACCGAGCCAAGGGATAGGCCTGCCGATGCGGAGCCTGAAGAGGCTTCAACAACGGCCATAGCCACCTGCGAGCGAACCTGTCCTGACGATGCCTATGACCTGTCTTTTAACTGGACACAGAAAAGATGGAGTGAGTGGAATGAAAGGTATCCATGGCATTTATGTGGATGTGAGATTTGCAAAGAGGCAAAAATAATATTGATCTCCCTGCCGCTCGCAAAAAAATCCACCTTTGTGCACCTTTCACAAGAATGGATTCAGGGAAAAGTCAGCAGTGATCAACAGAATAACCTGCGGAAAAAGATTTATAAGCACAAAGAGCCAGGCACACGAAAAAGCGAGATTTCGGGGATGAGAAAAAAGACATCGATTGGCAATCAATGTTGATCTAATGCAGGAAACATATACATCTTTCAGGTGTGCCTATATGATTGCCAAATAAATAAATAAATAGGGCTCCCCCGAAAGCAAAAGGGTAATTCGAACACTGTCGAGCCTCCAGAGCAAGTCGGACAAAATGACTAACCATCATGCAACGCACTAGCAAGATGGCGATCGCAATTGCGCAGGTCTGCGTCGGTCTCGCTCATGTCACTACCCGATCTGCAGCCCTGCCCTATCTGCAGTGCGCATGTGCGAGATGGTCCGCCATATTTGACAACTACATACGGCAACTCTAATAGGACACTTGACAAAGTGGCGTTTGGCAAAGCAGAAAAATAACACTCAAAAAACCCGACAATATTAATCTGAACGAGAGATGAGTTATTGTTATTACAACGTGACTTCACTATTATTTAACAACTCTTTTTATTGGGTTCTTTTATTTTGGATTAAGTACATTGTCAGAATAAGTGAGGAATGGATTTAACTTCTGTTAGACAGCTATATGCCATACATGTTTGCACACATTCACAGTAAATATGTATTCAGTATGATAGCTGTCTAACAGAAGTTAAATTCATTTCTCACTTATTCTGACAATGTACTTAACCCCAAATAAAAAAACCCAATAAAAAGAGTTGTTACAGTTGCAGCCCTGCGCTATCTGCAGTGCGCATGTGCGAGATGGTCCGCCATATTGGACAACTCCATACGGCAACTCTAATAGGCCACATTTTGACGTCTCAACAGCTGCCCGATTTGCATCGTGCATGCGCGAATCATAAATGTCAGAAATATCTATACAAAATTTTTATTTTTTATTTTATTTTAAATAAAATGAACGACATTCACAGTTGATGTAATTAGATATAAATTATGAATGCCATACATATATTTCTTCAGTATGATAGCTGTCTAACAGAAGTTAAATCAATTTCTCACTCTGACAAGTTACTTAACCCAATAAAAGGACCCAATAAAAAGAGTTGTTAAATAATAGTGAAGTCACGTTCTAATATCGTCGGGTTACGTATTGTAACCCTTGTTATTTTAGCACAGGTGGAGCCCTCTACTGGACTCTATGGGTACTACCTTATCATGCAAGCATTCACCTACTGAGATTTCTATGGACATAGCCGGCCCCGGGGCGGGCCTACCTGAATGCGTGCGCATCTCACTTCCGTATAAAAGGAGGCCTCGCCTCCTGACCACCATCCTATACCACTCTTCAGCGAGCGGTATAGGACAGACAGTGCCCCAAGGTAGAGGGCTCCGCCTGTGCTAATATCAAAAGGGTTAAAATACGTAACCCAATGTTATATCTCTCACAGGCTCCGCCCTCTACTGGACTCTATGGGTACAGTGGGCGGAGCCCCGATGTATGCACACACTGTCGTCCAGCATACCGTTCCACCTCACTGTCCCTGACCGGCTTTAGCAGCCACTGCGCCTCACTCACCTCTCCCTGCGGCCGATAGAGCACACCCTTACGCGCTTGCCTTATAGGCAGACAGGGAAAAACCCCCAGCCCTGTATGGGTTCACTATGCACTCTCGCTCCTGAGTCCCTAAAGAGCACGGGGAGAATGCAAGTGCCCCCTATGTCCCCACACTCAAACACTGACCCTGTGCAGAGTGTGTAGGGACTATAGTATGGAGGGCTCTCCCCCTCCTGCCCCTAGGCAGGCGAGGGGAGCCCTCCAGCCCTGACAAGGGCCCAGAGTACTCCACGTCCCCCGCGACCCTCCAGGGGTCCGGAGAAATGTAAGGGCATTTTACGCCCGGGGAGAGGGTCAGATGCCCACTGACCAACAGCCCCCCCCTCCTCACCAGTCCTGTGTTGCCCCAGCACGCGCAGACGCTGAGAAAGAGCCAAACATATCCAAGAGATAACACTTTATGAAGGGGCCTGGCGTTGACCAAGACGCCGCTGTGCATATATCCTCCACACTCGCACCATTGAATAAGGCTGTTGATGCAGCCACAGCTCGTGTGGAGTGCGCACGGACCCCCGTGGGACAGGCTCTCCCTGCCTGCTCGTAGGCGTGTGCAATGCCTTCGCAAAGCCAGCCTGCCAGGCGTTTCTTGGACAGAGCTTTTCCAGTCACCCCGCCCCCGAAGCACACAAACAACTGTTCAGTGCGTCTCAGGGCAGCCGTGCGCTCCACATAACATGCTAACGCGCGCACCGGGCAGAGGAGGTGTAATTTAGCTTCCCTGGCCCCACCATGGGGTGGAAGACTAAATCCCCCCAACTGAATAGCCCTCGACCTGAACGCACTCCTTAGGTTTTTGGGCACAAAGTAGGGGTTCGGTCTGAGTGTCGCGCCGCTCCGGTCACCCCGAATCAGTAAACAGCTCGGGTGCACCGACAGAGCGGTTAACTCGGACACTCTCTTGGCTGACGTTAAGGCAAGAAGCAATGCTATCTTCCACGACAATGCTTTCAGGGAGGAGAGCTCCAGAGGCTCAAATGGTTCTGTGACCAGAGCCTCGAGCACTAGGGGCAGGTTCCACTGCGGGGTGGAGGCGTGCACTACTGGGCACAGCCTCCTGACCCCCTGTAAAAACCGCAACATCAGTGGATGAGAAAAGGCTGACCTGCCGTTGAATCCCTCATGACAGGACGAGATGGCTGCTGCATAAACTTTTATAGTAGAATGAAATAGTCCTCTGTCCACCAATAACTGTAAGAAGGACAACATAGAGCCTAACTCACAAGATAGGGGCTCTATTTTCCCCTCCTCACACCATCGCTGGAATCCTAGCCACTTTGGCCTGTAACAGGCTGTGGAGGATCCCGCTCTAGCTGCCTGGATAGACTGAATAACACTATAAGACAATCCAGCCTGTCTCAGCCTGTCCCTCTCAGGAGCCAAACCTGGAGAGGACGGCCGAGAGTGGGTAACGCCCCGATTGCACCTGCCTCTTGAGACATCGCCTCCCAGAAGTGGAGAACCGCCCAGGGCTGGCCCACCTTCATCTGTGTCATCTCTGAGTACCACGGAGCCCGACGCGATCCGGTGCCACTAGGATGACTGACAGACGTTCTCGCCTCACTCTCCTCAGGAGGGGGAGAATGAGACGCAGCGGTGGAAAGGCGTATAGCAGCTTCCTAGACCATGGCTTGTGTGCAAACGCGTCCACCCCCAAGGGTGGGTCGTCGCTCCGAGCCACAGAGAACCACAGGGCACAGTGGCTGTTTCGCCGTCTGGCGAACAGATCCACTTCCGCTCTCCCGAACTGGGCCCAGATCTGCTTCACCACCTTCGGGTGAAGCACCCACTCGCCTGGCAGGGGGCCGCCCCTCAACATGAGGTCGGCTCCCCTGTTCAGTCCCGGGATATGGAGGGCTCTCAGAGATAACACCACCTCTGAAGCCCACAACCACAGCCTCTCCGCTGTGGTCAACAAGGCGGTGGAGCGGACTCCGCCCTGCCTATTGATATAAGCCACTGTGGTGCTGTTGTCGCTCCTGACCATTACATGTCTCCCTTGAATTAGGGGCCTGAAATGCTGGAGGACTAACACTACCGTCCGTAGCTCTAGGAGGTTGCTGTGTCGTGTTTCCATTAGAGACCAGCGCCCACCTATAGCCCTCTTCAGGCAGGTCCCTCCCCATCCTGTTCCCGTGAACACTGTGATGTAGGAGGTCCCAGTGGAGACCCCCTCCGGAGGCGCCCGGGAGACCCCAGAACCGGAGGTTGCCATCCACTGAGGGGGGGGGGTGGTCACCAGCCGCTGTTTGTGCCTCTTGGGATCCAAAAGCAGGCTGGAGAACCACCTTTGCAGGCGGCGCATATGCAGTAACCCCTGCGGGACCACCATGTGAGCAGCCGCCATGAGACTCAAAGTCTGCATGACAGTAAAAGCTGTCACTGTCGCCCCCCGCAGCCTGTGAACCGCTCGGAGAAGGGACGCACTTCTGTTCCCTGACAGGGTGGTGCGTAGCGCGCCTGCATCGAACACCACTCCCAACGCCTGTTGGTTTTCAATTGAGGCAAAGCCTAATTCGGTTAGATGTGTGATCAATTGTGCTGTGCAAAGCATTGCCTGTTCCCTGGACCCGGCCATGACTATGAGGTCGTATGGGTAAAAGAAAAACTCTCATGCCTTGGGCGCGCAGCGGTTGAAGCGCAGTGGCCACACATTTACTGAATGTGCGTGGGGATAGGGAATAGCCGAATGGTACTCTGTTGTAGTGTGCGTTTGATCATCAGATCAAGGGGACGTTGGGGAACTCCAGTTCGAAACCCGCTCCCGCCCCACTGCGTCAGGCCGTTGTGTCCTTGGGCGAGACACTTCACCCAAATTTGCTCCTGTGGGTATTGTCCACAGTAGATCACCATTACATGTATGATCTGTATGTGTAATGTGTATTTGTAAAGCGCTTTGAGAGTCTTTGATAAAGCACTATAATAAATATAAGGATTATGATTATTATTATTACTCATAGGCTATCCCCTGAAAGGCGAAACGCAGACACTTTCTGTGCTCCGGAGCAATTTCCACATGAAAGTAGACACTCGACTCTTTCTGGTCGATGGTGGTGAACCCATCGCCCGGTTTGCACTAGCCCCATTAACTGTTTTTATAGTTAACATGCAGCATTTTCTGCAGACAATGTAGCGATTCGGGCTGCTGAGATCTAGAATAGATCTGAATTCCCCTGTCTTCCTGAGAACCAGGAAGTACATGGAATAAAGACCAGTTTCTCTGTGCTGAGGGTGCACAACAGACACAGCCTGTTTCTGCACCAGAGCCTGAATCTCTGCTGAGAGGAAACCAATCTCCTCCTGGGAAGACAGATTTCCTCTTGCATGCCCATAAAAGGAGGTGGGACCCTGAAAAACTGGAGTGAATAGCCCTGTTTCAGTGTCCTGTCCATCCACTTTGTTAGTACACAGCTGAGTTTCCATTCCCCATAACATTGTGTTCATGGAAAGCCCTCAGCTGTGGGGCCGCAGCTACTGTGGTACTCTCTGGTGACCCGTTCTGCCGCAAAACTCCCCGTGAAGGGAAGATTTGCCCATGGAGGGTCGACACAGAAAGGGCAGATTATTTACTGAGGTCCCTGAACGCACCGCCGCGCGCTCCACCATAATGCTGTTTTTACCACTACGGTAAACAGCATTTAATCGGAGTCTTTATAGGCTACCTCCTTTACAGGAGCTACAGCTGGGGCAGCGAATGGGGAATTTGTACGGTCAACATTGTGTGTAGGTGTAGCATTTGTGGAAACAAAAGACACTCAGATTTAGATACAGATCAACCTCATTCTTGTTTTTGGAAACATAGTGATCTGTGCATTATACAGGGAGGAGGCGAGATTCACCCCCCGTCCCGGGTGGAGAGATTTTCTCCCCTCGCCAGGCAAGTCAGATCCGTGAAGACAGGCAGCGCGTCCCCGTGAGTGCCGGCACGCCGGTTCCACGGGGTGGGCTGAAGAGGTGGAGGGCGCCGCGGGCACGAAATCTCCGTGCCGGCACCTCTCCCTTCGTCTCACCGTCGCGCCGCGCTCCCTCGTCTGCAGAAAAGCCTGTGGAGGAGTGCGCGCTGCGGTGACTCTTCTCTCTACTGAGGTCTTTGAACGCACCGCGGCCCGCCCTCAGGGGAGGGGGGGCCACGCGCCGTCACAATGCCGTCTCTTCGAAACGGACATTATGGGAAAAAGTGGAATTGTGGAGAGAGATTACTCTTACTCTGGGATAAATGCACTCGTTCTCACTGAATGCATTATTCCCAACTCACAAATCACTCTAGAACTAGAGTTTACAAACGTAAACCACCGTTCCCATGCGGAGGTCCCTGAACACACCGCGGCCACTCTCACGAGGGCCGCGCGCCCACATATTAATGCTGTATTTCCCATTCAACGGTGAAATGCATTAATCGGAGCTATTATACCAGGCAAGGTGTGTTTTCTGACAACAGCACGCCGGCAATAGCGTGTCTTGAACCCGCACAGTGCTTTGACAGCACACGGTTTATTCCACTTGCACACGCCCACCTGCTGGCTCCCTATACTGGGGTTTACAGCAGGGGCGGGGAGTGTTGGACAGCGTTTCTTCCGCTGGGGATGGGCAAGAATCTGCCACGCTGCGATTACTCCTATCCCGTAAGCAAGGAGATCAATCCATAGAGCCCTTCCGTAAAGACGGGGGCTCCCAGGAGATCAACACAATCCTCTTTGGAAAAATGCCATGCGACGTGATATCCCAGGGACATCACAAGGCAGGCAGTGGCGGCGGCCTGTGATGAAGTAGGGTCGACCCTATATCATGTGAAGCCACCGACCAACCGGGCCTGGGGCAAGGCTCGTGGACCAAGCTACTTATTCGACCTTGCGGCCCAATAATCGCTCTGACCTGGTGAGGCGGGGGCATCTCTAGCAATGAGCGAGTAGCCCACACACCCGCCGCCATGATCATCAACCAGGGAGAGTACAGCCCTTGGCGCAGTGGGCGGTGGACTTCCATGGACGCCGGACTCGGAAGGAATGGCGAACGTGAAATGGCACCGCCTCGGCCATATCCTGGTCCCCCAAACACTCGAAGCAGAGGTGGTGGGTATCGGCGCCCGCTATCTTTCTTTCTCTTTCTTCCTTTCTCTCAAAAAATACGTCTCGGACTCAGTGCTAGGCTTTCACCTCAGCTCGCTGAAGAGTAAAGGATGGTGGTCAGGAGGCGAAGCCTCCTTTTATACGGTAGTGAGATGCGGCACGCATTCAGGTAGGCCCGCCCCGGGGACGGCTACGTCCATATAAATCTCAGTAGGTGAATGCTTGCATGATAAGGTAGTACCCTTAGAGTCCAGTAGAGGGCGGAGCCTGTGACAGATATAACAATAACTCATCTCTCGCTCGAGTTTTCTTTTTGTGCTTTGCCAAAAGCCACTGTGTCAAGTGTCCTACTTGGGTTGCCGTACGGAGTTGTCCAATATGGCGGACCATCTCGCACATGCGCACTGCAGATAGGGCAGGGCTGTAGATCGGGTAGTGACAGTAGAGGCTTCTCAATTCTTAAATTTCCCCTCCTCGACTCCTCGGTCCTCCGGTCGTGACCCAGAAATGAATTTCAGCGTGCCATGTTGAAGGACATCTAATTTCTCTAAATGCACTTCGAGGACCGAGCATCGAGCATCGAGGAGGCTCTCTGGAGGAGCTCTAACCGAGGCTACACTGATGGTTCCTCCGCGGATGCATTTCCGGGAACGGTGGAGGCGTGACGCACGGCCGGACTTATCTCAGCCAATGACAGCTCTGCATGCATCCCTTGGATATTATTTTAGTAACTGCTTTCATCGCGACGCAATGTTTACAGTGAGAACAGCTGTGAGGTCCGTGCAGAAAACAGAGCAGTGTGTATAATATATATCACTCAGTTTAACCCTTTAACTGCCAGCGCCACCATTTGGTAGAGCACATTTTGTGTCTTGATATCTTGTTGAAAAAATAAATAAAAAAGTGTAACTCCATCTGATTCAGCCAGCTCTACCCTTTGGTTGACATGTTATGCACAAAACAACCTCTAGATGTCACTGTGGTTCGAAAAGAATGCCCTTCAGCTAGCTTCCACTGAGAAAGTTGGCAATGCTAAAAATCACTGCTGAAGAAATCACTCTTTTTGGTCAACTTTTGTAAGGTAACCATATCATTTGACATATTTTAGTGTCATGGCACTAACTGAACATAATTAGATAACTTGATGCACAAAAAAAGTTTTAACAAGGGTGTAATTATTTTTTTGAAAATATGCTCAACCAATCGGTCGAATTGGCTTTTTATGGTAAATTAGCAATATGACTTTTTCAGAGTTTCAGAGATGTTTTCCAATAAAATATGGTAAATAAATAGCTAGATTCATGGTAATATTACTACATCTAGTACTGCCTTATGAGTCTCAGAGTGAAAGAGTGATAATCATTTATATAGCACCTTTCATGCATGGCATTCAGCCCAAAGTTGCACACAGATGAGCAAGTTAGGCCAACACAGGATATAGACATTTGCTGTTAGGCCAGTGGTTTCCTGTTTGGCCAATTCAGCATTTACAGTAAGATGAGCAGTTCTTTTTTTTATTATGAAAAACACTTATCATTTTTTATCTTTTATGAATATATCTGGTTGTATATATTGCTCATTTTCCATAAAATAAAAATAAAATAAATGACTTGAGTTTGATGCATACAAATACTGTACTATGATGATTCTTGAAAATGCACTTTTACCATAAAAGGCCAGCTCGACCAGTTGGTAGAGGCTCATAAAAACAAACTGTGTGGTCAGTCAAAACAAATTAAAACAATTTGTGGCCCATTTGATACAAAAATGCAAACAGCCCTGATAGCGAAAAGTCATGGAATGTTGCTTTCTTCAGTGTGTGGAAAAGCACATTTCTCTGAGTACTATATTTCCTGCAAAGCAGTAAAACATGCTCAACAGTTTCTGGCTTCAGTATACACTTTCCGGTTGGATGCTTTCCTATTATACTCAATGTATGATTGAGACCTGTATTCTCATCCCAGAAATGACATGTTCCTCCCTGCTTTTAAACCCCACCTTCCTTCCATCCCCCACATACCTTTGAATTGAATAAAGATGTCTTCCTGTATCATTACTGTCCCAATGTTCTTGCCATGTTGTTTGTGCATATTTCTGAATGAATGTTTGAACCTCCGCTTTGCTGAGTGGAACTTCTATGTCTATGTTCATACTTCTGAGTGTTTGTTTGGCCAGAATATCCACCTGTTCAGCCTCCACACCAACATGAGCAGGAACCAGAGGAAACGAGTTGCTATGCCTTTGATTTGCATTTGATATCAAATTAGAAATATTTCAGTTATTATGTCCGTTCTAGATGAAGATCTGCCTGATCGTATACTCGATCATGCTGAAAAGCTGTCAGATGCAATTCCACTGTTATGTATTTCTTTCTCCTCTATCCATTTCAATGACAGCACCAATGCCAACAACTCTGTGGTGTATACTGACACATGGTCTGTTACCCTTTTCTCTATATGTGTATTACTCACTGGGATATACACTGCTGCCCCTGCACACCCTGCATCTGGATCTTTGGAGCCATCTGTAAATATGATTGTTGAGTCTGAGTGATATCTTGCAAAATGATTCTGGACTATGCACCATACTGGTAGTAGTTCTTTATTTTCCTTCTATATTGAGGTCTACACTTGGCAATGGGAATAACCAGGGTGGAATGGACGAGATTGGAACTGTGGGGCAATACCCTATCTAGTTTACTACCCCGACAAAAAGAAGGTTCAGAAGCACAGACTCGTAAAGTTTGTCACCAGCACAACTTGTGATAGCGAGACTCAGACACAGAGGCTCGAACAGGATTCGGAGGAAGACTGTGAAGAGGGAGGCTGTGGCGCAGTGAGTTAGTAAAGCATTTCAGAAAACACTACAGCATTTCACAAAACTGCGGAGCGCCCCTGGTGACATTGGTAAGAAAAATATGAATTTGTGGCCACGTATTAATAATGCGTGTCCACGAATTAGTTATTATGTTCCCAAGCATTAGTAATTCGTGGGAACCCAATAATTATTATGCAATAACTAAATCCAGATAGTCTATAGAAACTGATGACTGAGTGACAACACTAGCTAAACTCTGTACCGTAGGCTATGGCTATTATCGCGAAGCATGGATCATTTTGATTTGATTTTATTTTCATTTGGGTATGAATTATAATGATATTCTGCAATCCCTTGCAGTTAAGCACAGTGTCATCATTAGTAAAAGGCACTTGATTCGGCTGCTGAAAATGCACTGTTTGAAACGTAAACAATATGCGGACATTGGGCAAGTCGTCGACTTCATTAAGCAGGAGCTAGAAGGACCGGGGAGACTTCAGGTGGATGCATGCAAATTGCCTGCAAAGTGGGATCAATGCAAAAAAAGGAAGATGTTCGTTTAATCCTTGCAAATCTAGATCCACATTTCTCAGCTATGCGTCGAGCCCGGAGACTAATCCGCAGACGGTATTTTGCACAAGGGCCAAACTACATTTGGCACGTTGATTCCTATGACAAATTAAAGCCCTATGGCATTTGCATACATGGATGCATAGATGGGTTTTCCCGAAAAATCATCTGGTTGAAAGCGGCATACACAAGCAGTGACCCACATGTCATAGGAGGCTACTTTGTAGAGGCTGTGGAGCAGACTGGTGGTTGTCCTCTGATCATCCGGACAGATCTGGGAACTGAACATGTGGTTGTACGAGACATCCAAACCTTCCTCCGTCGCCATGACAATGACAACAGATCAGGTGATAGGAGCTATATTGCTGGAACCAGTACTTCAAAGGAGAGGATTGAGAGTTGGTGGGGGATCCTGCGCAAGGAAGGAATGGAGTACTGGATACAATTATTGGGAGAAATGAAAGACGAAGGTCTGTTTGTTGGTGACTTCCTGGACACATCTCTTGAACAGCTGAGTTTTCGGAACATTATTCAGGTGAGTTTGAAGAAATCCTGTGGCTTATAGCCTATATGTGAACTATCCCCACTTTGAAACACCACTTTAACCATGTCTATACATTAGGTATTTATTCAATGTATTTCATTCAATTCTTTAGAAACTAGTAATTAATTAATTAACATATAACACCGCTGTTAAATGTCACCTTAGTGGTACAACATTTCCCATGTATTGTCAGTGACTTCATGGATGCACATGTACAATAAAATGTGGTAATTATGTTGTTAAAGTTTTGGTTTCATTCATATGTATGTTTGCTAGGGTTTGGGCTGCAGGTAACAATGTGACACATCTCTGTTTAAAGTATACCAGCAACTATAGTGTCGGCCTGCAATGCATGAGCTAAATACAAACAACATGATATTCTTAAACTGTTTATTCACTTTTGAATAGTGGTAGGCCCATTGTAAAGCCGAAACAAGCTTAACCCAATGCCTACTTACCAACATCTCTCACCAAGGATGATGCAGATAAACCTCAATTAACCAATGTTCATACTGGTATGCAAGTGGAAGATCAAACATTGTATCTGACAGTCTGATTTAGTGAATTAGGTAGACAATTGTTAAGACTGATTTAACTAAAGTGAATTTAGTAGTTTTAACTATAATTCTGATAACATTTCAAAAATGCTTGAACAAGCCATTTGTGACACCTCGTAAAAATGGCAATGTGGAAAACTGGAAAGAATAAGGTTACAAGTCTGTTGTGTGGGTCCATGGCAATTGTCAGATAACAAAGTCACTCAGCTTTTTCAGATACTGGGTAAGACTGATGTAACTAAAGTGAATATAAAATAAATTACAAGATAAATTTGCACATCCGACCTAGCAATTGTGTGCATGTGCTCTTAGGCTTGTGACTTAGATGATGTCCATTATCCAGACTGAGCTTCTTAGAATAAGATCAAAGTCATTACGGAGGTCTGGGTAGTTTTGGTAGTTGACTGGTACCATCAGATAGCACCCACATGTATGTGCCTGGGGTCGACACTGGAATGTGGAAGTCTCTATAAATTGAACTGTGATGATGTGTCCCAACAGCATATCAGCCCCTGTGCAGAACCGGAGGAAAGCCTTCAGAGTGGTGTGAGATTCACCGATGTACTTCCGCAAATGCCTTGCCACAGTGTTTTGAGGGGCTGTCATCTCTTTTGGATATTCCAGAAGGTCTTTTACAGGCTTTGGAGTTGGGATTCGTTCTTCCACTATTTCAACAAGCCTCTGTGGATACAAAGTATCTGCCAAGGTTTTTAAGATTGGCTTCCAACAGTCAATTACAAACATTGGTGTCTGGATTAGGCTCTTGTGACCCAACTGTGACACTAGGCCAGCAATGTTACCTTCAGTGGCAAGCAGGTGGCAGTCATGTGCATCTAACACATCCAGTATGATGTCCAGTCATCTTTCTCAACAGAGTTAAAAGATTTTAAAGCCAGCTCAAGAATGTCCCTCTCTTGTGTCGAGACATACTGCAAGAAGCTCTCTGTCACACTGCTATAATTGGTTTCATACAGACATTCTTCCAAGAACGGAAGTGAGAGAAGAAGTGGGAAATATCTGACCTTTGTCCAGCCAGTCACAAGGATCCTAGCGATGGCTTGCCATTCTTGAACTTGATACTCATGCCTAGGTAGGGTGTCTTAACATTGGTACTGATTTGTGAATTTAATATAGAATTCCCCCCAGAATCCTGTTAGGCAGTCACGTAGCACACCTGAGCCTTCACCGTCTTCCAGCTCTCCATTAGGAAGCTTCCTTTTAATGTGCACATCTCTGTTCATTATATCAGGGTCAATAAAGGCTGCTAGGAGGTCAGCAAGGCAGTTCCCCCTACGCACCACCATAATGACCTTTGGCTTTGATCCCTCCCAAGGCAAAGTATCCTCCAGATCAACAGAATGACTAAATGACCGGCCAAAGGTTACTTCATCATCAGTGTAGGTGCTGCGCTGCATTGCTGCATCATGGGCTTCAGGCCAAGCATGTGATACTCCGGTACCTTGGTCGTCTTCTTTCTCAATCCTAAATATTTCTGTTGTCATTTCTAGAGTTCCTTGGTCTTGTCTTCTTCCTTCCTCATTGTTGTCACTGATGAACTCCACATGTGATGATTGTTCATACGTCAGTAGCTCTGCATTGAAGATAAGTCGATTATGACTTCTGGTTCTGATGCTTGACTTTGTTTGACATCCTGTGAAGGGTTTCTTATGACCTCTGAGGGTGTTCCTAGGGAAGTATCAGTAAAGCTGTTCGCCTCTTGAACATTTCTCTTGGTGCAAAGGTACAATCTGAGTCATGTAACTTTTTTCATACAGATCCTCAACTGTACAATCTGGGTCAATCTCGTTTTGTGCAAAGTCACGGATCCTGCGGACATGGTCTGTCAGTTTTAGAGACTTGCAGAGACCATTTGGGAAAAAAAGGGACTCTGCCATTTCTTGGATTTCTCCGAGTTGTGTCTGCCTGTCCACACAGACACGCCGGGTCCCACCGCCTTTTTCAGTTCGCACCTGTTTGAAAGCATTGTCGTCTTCACTGAAATTCATCCACCCAAATTCTAATCTCTTTGCATTTTTGTTTCCTTTTAATTTATCCCAATTCAGCTGTCTTTTAACTGTCTTGCTGTCACACTTTGCCCTGATTCTTTCCAGTTGACCTCGTCTAGATGCTACTGAATCTGTAGAAGGCTACAGCTGCCAATCTGTCTCCTAATGTGGGATGTACTTTGCCAGATCTTCTTCAGACACCAGTGCAATTACTGACGAATCAATCTGCAAATGTAAACAAAAGTAACAACATGTTAACAGGATCATATTTAAATTGTCATGGGTCACAAACTACGTAAATTATTTAGCAAAGTTACATATTTATACCTAATTAAGAAACCAACATTTTTGCTTTCTATTTCAAGACAGTTACAGGCCAAATGAATAAATAAAACACAAATATGTATACACTGTGTGTGTGTGTGTGTGTGTGTGAGAGAGAGAGGTGTGTGTGAGACAGGTGTGAAACATTAGCGGCGGTCATATTCTGTACCGTTATGCGGTACTGTACAGCTAGTTAGTTGACTAATATCTCTATCTTGGGAGGATTAATAGTGACCATATTATTCATTGCCATTCCTACTGTATCTGTTGATAAGTTTAAATAAGAGGCAATGTACTGTAGGCTATGGCATGAGAATGTACTACTCTTTCACTGTATATGCTGAAGTAGATTCTTCATTGTGTAGAAGATATTCATGAATATTTTCTGAAGAATACCTTGTCGTTTTGGAGTTTGTTCAGGATTTCTTCTCCAGTTCCACGATCTTGCAGAAACTGTAACAAGGGATCCTCCTGTCTCTCCATCATATAGGCTATTTTGGCACCTGTAAAGGCAGACATTTCATTAAACCCAAATAAAACGAAAAACACTTGTCCACATATTGCCTAAAGGAGATCTGCACAACGCAGTTTAGTATTGGTTCACAACCACAGTTGAAAGTTTCACTTACAGCTTGATGCTAGTAGGTTTTCAGAAACATGAATGAATCACTAAGTAATTCCAGAGGAATATAATGAGCTAAATTGGTGGTTTCAACCAGTTGCTGACCTAGATTTGTTGTTATACACCTCGCTGCACTTTGGCATGTACAATTTTGCATGTACAATTTTGCAGTGTTACAATTATGTTAGGGCAACAGATCAAAACCCCGACTTAAAATTAAATGTTTGACCTTTGCGTGTATATAGGAATTGTCTTAATATTAACTGCGGTGTTGTTAGGATTTCCCCTCAGATGAAGACATGGGAGGCCTCAGGTAGGCTAATGGCAGCTGATGGAGTGTGTTGCCTATCAGGGGTCAGGGCGGGGAACAACCTAATAAGTATGTTAGGACATGTGTTTCTAAAATACACTTAATGTTCCCACACTTTCATTTTAGTGATGCTTCCTCTGCTATGATTTGAAGTTGGTTGCAACTTAGTCACTACGGATCTCACTTATATTTAGAATGATTGTTTGAGCATTGACAGCCTCTATATGGGCTGACTTAGCCTATCCGTGTCATCATTACAGTATGTTATTTTAAGTAAAAATCGTCGGCAACATCTAATCAGGGCTTCCCCTCCCTACACGCAGATCACCCCGCATGCAGCGAGGCTCCAGCGGCAACTGTTCACGAGCGTGTGCTACACTACCACCAAACAACACCGAACAATGGTGCTTCTTAAATCACATTAAGCTGTTGCAAGCATAGATTTCACTGCATAAGTCCATCCCAGAAATGTTTATATAGGCATATAAACATAGGCGGTGCGTGAGGTTCAGGTTTGGGAAGGCTAAATCATATTTTTTTTACCTGACGCTCTATAGAAAAGAGATCAACTCAGTGAAAGCACCGCCTGCTGACCAATCAGAGCTCAGTGTGCGGAGTTTAAATCTATAAAGTCATATTACAGGATAAAGTATAATTACCTTCATTCATAGCAAGATCAACATGGACAGCCACCTCAGTTTCCTCATTACAGAGCTCAATAAGTATTGTGTGGCAACGCATTACTAATTCGTGGGAACATAATAACTAATTTGTGGACACGCATTATTAACTCGTGGTCACGCATTTTTCTCACCAATGTCACCAGGGGGGCTCCGTACAAAACACCACCATTCAAAAAACACCACAGCATTTCACAAAACACATACAGCATTTCACATTGGACAGAACGGGTATTCCTTTAGGGCAGGGGTCTGCAACCTTTTTGACCAAAAGAGCCATTTTGCTCCTTTTTCCAAAAAAACGTTTGTCTGGAGCCGCAAAACATATTTCATAACTTGATAGCTTATAATGTTGTATTTATTGTTATATCAGACAAAAACTACAGTTTTGCATTTATTAGGCTATTTATTACATGATATAAAACTGTTAACCTCTAATAAGAAACAAAGAACTCCTATAAGGATAATTAAAAATAATACACAGGCCTACTTTAAAATAAATTAAACATAGCACTTGGGGAGCCATATAATAGAAGAGTTACGACAACGGAAGTCCAAAAAATGGTTATCGTCACGTGGTTCATGCAGACGAGGATCGTTCCCCGGAAGTTCATGGCGGGCAATGTGAATGCATTGATAACAGGAGATAGAACTACGATTTTTGGTCATTATTAGTGAATAAAGGTTTTGATTTGCAATATTGGGGCTGTGTTGTCTGGAACCTTGTGTTCCTGGTAGGGTCTCCCATGGCAAATTGGTCTCAGGCAAGGGGCCAGACTAAGATTGGTTCAAAAGACCTCATGAAAGACGACACAGGAAGTGAGGATACCCGGCCCGGAGGAAGCCCGGGGTCCCTTTCTGGAGCCAGGCCCAGAAGGAGGACTCGTCGGCAAGCGTGTGGTGGCCGGGCTTGCCACGGAGCCCGGCCGGGCCCAGCCCGAAAAGGCAACGTGGGCAACACCTCCGCTTCTCCGTCCTGCGGGCCCACCACCTACGGGAAACATCGATGGGGTCGGGTGCGCTGCCAGAAGGGTGGCAGTGAAAGCGGAGGGTCTCGACGGACTAGACCCGGGCGGCAGAAGCTGGCTTTGGGGACGTGGAACGTCACCTCTATGGGGGGGAAGGAGTCGGAGCTTGTGCGGGAGGTGGAGCGGTACCAGTTGGATCTGGTTGGGCTCACCTCTACGCACAGCGTCGGCTCTGGAACCTTACTTCTGGATAGGGGTTGGACTCTATTCTTCTCCGGAGTTGCTCATGGTGTGAGGCGCCGGGCGGGTGTGGGGATACTCACAAGTCCCCGGTTAGGTGCTTCGTTGTTGGAGTTTACCCCAGTGGACGAGAGGGTCGCCACCCTACGCCTGCGGGTTATGGGGGGGAAAACTCTGACTGTTGTGTGTGCTTATGCACCCAACAGCAGTTCGGAGTATTCGGCCTTCTTGGAGATCCTGGAAAGAGTCCTGTATGGGGCTCCTGAAGGGGACTCCTTAGTCTTGCTGGGAGACTTCAACGCCCATGTGGGCAATGATGGAGACACTTGGAGGGGCGTGATTGGGAGGAACGGCCCCCCTGATCTGAACCGGAGTGGTGGTTTGTTACTGGACTTCTGTGCTAGTCATGGATTGGCCATAACAAACACCATGTTCGAACATAAGGATGCTCATAAGTGTACATGGTACCAGAGCACCCTAGGCAGAAGGTCCATGATCGATTTCGTTATCGTATCATCGGACCTGAGGCCGTATGTTTTGGACACTCGGGTAAAGAGAGGGGCGGAGTTGTCAACTGATCACCATCTGGTGGTGAGTTGGGTCGAGTGGCAGGGGAAGCCTCTGGATAGACCTGGTAAGCCCAAACGTGTAGTTCGGGTGAACTGGGAACGTCTGGAGGAGGCCCAAGTTCAGGAGGCCTTCAACTCACACCTCCGGCGGAGCTTTTCGGGCATTCCTGTGGAGGTTGGGGACATTGAACCAGAGTGGTCGGTGTTCAAAGCCTCTATTGCCGAAGCCGGGGCGGGGAGCTGTGGTCTCAAGGTCCTAGGTGCCTCAAGGGGCGGTAACCCTCGAACCTCCTGGTGGACACCGGTGGTCAGGGAAGCCGTCCGACTGAAGAAGGAGGCCTTCAGGGATGGTTGACACGTCTCATCAACGTTGCGTGGAAGTCGGAAACAGTACCGAAGGAGTGGCAGACCGGGGTGGTGGTCCCCCTTATCAAAAAGGGGGATCAGAGGGTGTGTGCCAATTACAGAGGCATCACACTACTCAGCCTCCCCGGGAAAGTTTACTCCAAGGTACTCGAAAGGAGGGTCAGGCCGATTGTCGAACCTCAGTTTGAGGAGGAACAATGCGGATTCCGTCCTGGTCGTGGAACGACGGATCAGCTTTTTACTCTCGCAAGGATCCTGGAGGGGGCCTGGGAGTACGCTTATCCGGTCTACATGTGTTTTGTAGACTTGGAGAAGGCGTATGACCGGGTTCCCAGGGAGTTACTGTGGGAGGTGCTGCGGGAGTATGGGGTGAGGGGGTCTCTACTCAGGGCCATCCAATCTCTGTACTCCCAAAGCGAGAGCTGTGTCCGGGTCCTCGGCAGTAAGTCGGACCCATTTCCGGTGAGGGTTGGCCTCCGCCAGGGCTGCACTTTGTCACCAATCCTGTTTGTAATATACATGGATCGGATTTCGAGGCGTAGTCGTGTCTGCAGTTCGGTGGACTAAGGATTCAGCACTCACTGGATCGGTTCGCAACCGAGTGTGAAGCGGCTGGGATGAGGATCAGCACCTCCAAATCTGAGGCCATGGTTCTCAGCAGGAAACCGATGGACTGTCCACTCCATGTAGGGAATGAGTCCTTACCCCAAGTGAAGGAGTTCAAGTATCTCGGGGTCTTGTTCTCGAGTGAGGGATCAATGGAGCGTGAGATGGGCCAGAGAATTGGAGCAGCGGGAGCGGTATTGCAGTCGCTTTACCGCACCGTTGTGACGAAAAGGGAGCTGAGCCAGAAGGCAAAGCTCTCTGTCTACCGGGCCATTTTCGTTCCTACCCTCACCTATGGTCATGAAGGATGGGTCATGACCGAAAGAACGAGATCGCGGATACAAGCGGCCGAGATGGGTTTCCTCCGCCGGGTGGCTGGTGTCTCCCTTAGAGATAAGGTGAGAAGTTCGGTCATCAGGGAGGGACTCGGAGTTGAGCCGCTCCTCCTTCGCATCAAAAGAAGCCAGTTGAGGTGGTTCGGGCACCTAGTTAGGATGCCACCTGGGCGCCTCCCTAGGGAGGTGTTCCAGGCACGTCCAGCTGGGAAGAGACCAAGGGGTAGACCTAGGACCAGGTGGAGGGATTATATCTCTTCGCTGGCCTGGGAGCGCCTTGGGATCCCCCAGTCAGAGCTGGTTGATGTCGCCAGGGAAAAGAAAGTTTGGGGCTCTATGCTGGAACTGCTACTCCCGCGACCCGACCACGGATAAGCGGGAGAAGATGGATGGATGGATGGATTTGCAATATTTATACAAAAAAATCGATATGTGTATGTATTTACATAAATATGTTTTAAAAAATAAAATAGAATTGGCTAATATTAAGTGATAATATTAGGATTAGTGTGAACAACTAGTTTACATGTTAGGCTAACAGTGCCTTGGTTAAAGAGCCTGTTGCTGTTTATTTATAGCTTTGAATTCTTTAAAACCAATACTATCTTCTTAAACTTGTATGGTAGTCAGGAGCATCACTTTCTAATGTTTATTGATATATTTAGAGGGAGGGGATCTAAAGTAATGCTTCAAAATTCAGATAAGATTCATTTCTACCATTTTCTTAAATTCATGGTAGTTTCGGTAATCCCCTGGTAATTGAGGACACAAGTTATCTAAATGACTAATGTCATCTTTATGGCTTTCAGAAAGGACAGGAGACCGACAGGTGACTATCAAAGGACTAGCAGCAGCATGATGATGATGATGATGATGATGATGATGATGATGATGATGATGATGATGATGATGATGATGATGATGATGTTAAATGTGTTGTTTTAGGAACATCCATTGAATAGCATATCATGCAGTTTGTCGGTACATTTTCCTCCGTGTTGTCCTGGTTTGCTGTGCTGCCTCCTAGTCACCACCATGGTTTGCTGTGCTGCCTGGGGATGCTCAAATCGCTCCGAGAAAGGAATACGAATGTACGACTTCCTCACTGACACGGAGCGGAGGAAAAAATGGCTGGCTCAAGTCAGCAGGAGCAATTTCACGAAATATGTGATGTAATTATATACAAACACTGCATTTGCACTTTTTCACAAAACGAAAACCACACCATTGGGAAAGCTTAATGTTTTGTTTGTTTTGTTTGTGAATTTAACAAAGTATGACAAATGGCATCAGTAACAGATGTGATATGAATTTCTATAAAGTTGTCTCACATTCTTGGTCAGATTTTATATACAGGATGTAATGAGTATAACATGTCCAGTAAGTATAAAGTGTTTCCTAATACTGTGTGTTCAACCACTAGGGAATATGTATGTGGGCAGACAAAACTGAGTTGTTCTGTGTGTGAAGTAACCTCAAGTCACTCCGCAGGCACATTTTGATACAGACCAGTTTGTCAAGACAAAAAAGGGCAAGACGAAGCTGAGAGCAGAGGCTATACCCACCATCTTCGTGCATCGCCCTGTGGTCAAAAAGAGAAGGGCCCCTGCACCACGATTCACCCCGGGACCTGTATCTACAAAGCCCATAGCTCATGATCACAGCTATAGTGTGAAAGGTGACACAGGTATAATAAGTATGAACTCTTAGTAACAAAAGTAATATTTCTTATTTTTAAGTGGTATAATATTTAAAATGTTCGAAAATGTACAGTGCCATGTCTTCTACTTACATTAGTCTCAAAGATTGAGGGAAGAAGGGATGAGGAGACTGAGAGAAAGGAAAGTGAGGGTGAAGAAAGAGAGGACATGGCAAGTGAGGAGAGACAGGGAGAGCGGACACCACCCACTCAGCCAGCAGCCAGTCAGCATACGAGGAAACCAGCAGCCAGTCAGCATACAAGGGAACCAGCATCCAGTCAGCATACGAGGGAACCAGCAGCCAGTCAGCATACCAGGGAACCAGCAGTCAGTCAGCATACCAGGGAACCAGCAGCCAGTCAGCATACCAGGGAACCAGCAGCCAGTCAGCATACCAGGGAACCAGCAGCCAGTCAGCATACCAGGGAACCAGCAGCCAGTCAGCATACGAGGGAACCAGCAGCCAGTCAGCATACGAGGGAACCAGCAGCCAGTCAAACAGATCTATTAAAACAATTAAAGAGAAAATTAAAGAGCCAAGAAGGAATCACCAAAAAAGCAAAGGCTGCACTAAGAAAATCAGGAAGGAAAATGCAGCTCTCAAGACAACAATGACAATTAGGGACAAGAAATATAAGAAAACGTTTTCAAAAGACCAACTGAAGGCATTAGGCAGACTCACCACAAAGGGGATGAAATGGAGCAATGAGACAATTAAGAAAGCTTTAAAAAATTTGCTTTGGGTGCGGACCAACGGGTTACAAAACTCTGCAGGAATTGAAGATTCCCCTTCCAGGAATAAGGACACTGCAAAGAAGGATGCAATGTGTTAAGTTTGAGCCTGGTGTGTTGACAGAGGTCTTTGATTTCCTAAAATTGAAGGCAGATTGATTGACAGACTTTGAAAGGGAGTGTGTGTTGACCTTGGATGAAATGGCAATCACACCAAGTGTGGAGTTAGACATGATTACAGGCAAACTGTACGGTGATGTGACTTTACCTGTTATGATTCTGTTAAGCTGTATTTTTGTTGTGTGCTTTTGTGTGCTATTTCCTGTCTCACCCCTCTCTTCTCTGTTTTCCTCTGCAGGGCTGGTGTGTGACAGGGAGTTGGTTGGCTCCTCCCAGTAGCAGACAAGGCACACCTGTTTCCACTCACCTCTTTACCTGTAGATATAAAAGCCCGGTCCTCATGCCACTTCCCTGCCGGATAATTCCTCTGTGTTTCGACCCTCCGGTGTGTCTCGCTGCTCTCCTCGTTGTTTGGATTTTTGCCAGCCAACTTCCTGACTCCACTGTCGTATGTTTTTGTTCTCTGCTTGAATAAAGCTTTTTGTTCATCGACCATCTCTCTCCAGTCTTTTGCTTTGGGATCCAAAATCCTATAGGCCGTAACAGAATTATCTGGCCAAAGCATGGACCCCGCAGAGACTGAGAGATTGAATCAAGCTATTTCGACACAGGGAGCTCGTGTGGGGCAGCACGAACAAGCCCTACAAAGTATCATGGAATCCCTCCACAACCTTAATACCGGTTTCACTCAACTCAGCGGCCGCTTGGACCAGTCTTTCACCCAGCTCAACACTCTGACGGCTCCAGCTCCTGCGCCACCGCCTCCAGCTCCTGAGATTCCAGTCATTCATCCCGGCCAACCCCGTGAACCATTCATCCCCACCCCTGTGAGGTATTCAGGTGATTCAGGGACATGCAGTCAGTTTCTTCACCAGTGTTCTCTAGTTTTTGATCAGCAGCCTTTAACTTACTCCTCTGACAGAACTAGAGTAGCTTTCGTTATGAGTTTGTTATCGGGTAAAGCAGCTGCATGGGCGGTAGCCATAGCCAAGAGTAACCCAGCTATCTATAACTCTTTTCCTGTGTTTGAGACCGAGATGTATCGAGTGTTTGACCACCCGCTTCAGGGTAAGGAGGCCGGTAATCGGCTCCTTTCTTTACGCTAGGGTTCTGAGTCAGTCTCCTCTTACTCAATTGATTTCCGCATTCTCGCAGCAGAGAGCGGGTGGGATGAGACGGCTCTACAGATAGTTTTTTTCCCGTGGATTAAACGAGGAGTTAAAGGACGAGCTAGCTGCTCGAGATGAGACTTCGTCCCTTGAGGAGTTAATTTCTTTGGCCATTCGCTTAGATAATCGCCTCCGTGAGAGGCGTAGGGAGATAACAGACGGGCAGAGATTCCCTCTCCCCTTTTCCCAACCCAAGTCACCATGTCCGCCTGGACAGTCTGCACCTCCTCACCAACGCCTGGAGCCTTTCTCCTACCGGGACCCACCCACCGTCTCCTCATTCCTAAGCCCAGAGGAGCCTATGCAGCTGGGGAGAATGAGGCTTTCACCTGCTGAACGGGAACCCCGTTTCCTCCAGAGGCTCTGCATATACTGTGGTCAGGCTGGCCACATTCGAGCCAACTGTTTCCCTTCCTCTCCAAGTCTTAGTTGATTCAGGGGCTGATGAAAATGTTATTGACTCTGACCTGGTTTTCCAGTCTAATCTCCCCTCAGAACTCCTTCCCGAGCCCAAGAACATTTTTTCCCTTGATGGTAGGCTTCTTGCCCGTGTAACTCACCGTACTTCCCCAGTGTCATTGTTACTCTCAGGTAATCATCACGAGACCATTTCCCTTTATCTCATTCCCTCACCCCTTTCTCCGCTGGTGTTAGGTCTCCCCTGGCTTAAATTCCACAGACCCACACATAGACTGGGCCACCTTATCCATCGTCAATTGGAGTTTGTTCTGCCACTCTCACTCTTTACACTCTGCCATACCCACCACTGTTACTTCAAAACCTGTTCCTCCCAGACCTGTTGACCTCACGTCAGTTCCCTCTGAGTATCATGACCTCCAGGAGGTTTTCAGCAAGGATCGTGCCCTGTCTCTACCACCTCATCGACCTTATGACTGTGGCATTGACTTGCTCCCCGGTGCTCCCTTGCCTTCGAGCAGACTTTATAATATCTCCAAGCCAGAGAGGGAGGCCATGGAGACTTATATCACTGACTCTGTTGCTACTGGTCTCATTCGCCCTTCTCGCTCTCCATTGTGGGCAGGGTTTTTTTTTGTTGACAAGAAGGATAAGACTCTATGCCCCTGTATTGATTTCAGGGGCTTGAATGACATTACTGTAAAGAATAAGTATCCTCTTCCGCTCATAGACTCAGCTTTTGGTTTCCTCCATCAAGCCACCATCTTCTCTAAGTTGGACCTCCGAAATGCCTACCACCTAGTTAGGATAAGGGAGGGAGACGAATGGAAGACTGCGTTTAAGACGCCCCTGGGACATTTTGAATATTTAGTTATGCCTTTTGGGTTAACTAACGCCCCTGCTGTGTTTCAGACACTCATTAACGATGTGCTTCGTGATATGCTTCACATATTTGTCTTTGTGTATCTTGATGATATCCTCATTTTCTCTTGTGACCCCCAAGAACATGTCCAACACATGAGGTTGGTGCTGCAGAGACTCCTGGAGAACAGACTTTATGTTAAGGCTGAGAAGTGTGCCTTTCATGTTTCATCCGTTTAATTCCTGGGTTTTGTGGTAGAGAAGGGACAGGTCAGAGCCGACCCTGCCAAAGTCATGGCAGTGGCCGAATGGCCCACTCCTACAACGAGAAAGCAACTCCAAAGGTTTCTTGGTTTTGCCAACTTTTACCGCAGGTTTATTCGTGACTATAGTCGTGCAGCCGCCCCACTCACCAAGCTCACCTCAGTTAAAGTTCCCTTTGTGTGGTCATCTGAAGCTGATGCTGCTTTTGCTATGTTGAAGTGTTTCTTTTCCTCTGCTCCTGTGTTATCTCACCCTGATTCTTCAGCCCCTTTCGTGGTCGAAGTGGATGCCTCCGACACTGGTGTAGGGGCAGTCCTCTCCCAGCGCTCAGCCTCCGACCAGAAGTTGCATCCCTGCGCCTTCTTTTCCCGCCGGCTCTCCCCGGCAGAAAGAAACTATGATGTGGGAAATCGGGAGCTTCTGGCAGTAGTCTTAGCCCTGCAGGAATGGAGGCACTGGCTTGAAGGCACAACTCATCCGTTTGTGGTATGGACGGACCACAGAAACTTAGCTTATCTCCGTTCTGCTCGCAGGCTCAACTCTCGCCAGGCTCGATGGGCACTTTTTCTGGGCCGGTTCAGCTTCACCCTCACCTATTGGCCAGGCTCACGGAACATCAAGGCAGATGCCCTGTCACGTCAGTTCGCTCCTCCGGTTGAGGAGCCATCCGCAGGAACCATTCTTCCATCCTCCTGTGTGGTGGGAGTAGCCAGGTGGGAGGTTGAGAGGGTGGTCCTGGAGGCACAAGAGGACCATCCAGCTCCTGAGGGTTGTCCACCGGGTCGGCTGTTCGTTCCACCGCACGCCAGATCTTCAGTGCTCCAGTTGGGACATGATTCTAAGATAGCTTGCCATCCAGGAGCACTTCGGACTCTAGGCCTCATCCAACAACGCTTCTGGTGGCCCTCCATGTCCTCTGACGCCAAGAAGTATGTCGCCGCCTGCTCCATCTGCGCCCGCAGTAAGGCATCCCACCGCGCCCCTGCTGGTCTTCTCCGCCCTCTTCCCATTCATCATCGGCCTTGGTCTCACATCGCCATGGACTTCGTGACGGGTCTTCCACCATCGGAAGGAAATACAGTTATCCTGACGATTGTTGACCGCTTTTCCAAGGCCGTACACTTCGTTCCCCTACCTAAGTTACCTTCTGCTCTGGAGACTGCTACACTAACCACCCAGCATGTCTTTAGATTACATGGCATTCCTCTGGACATTGTTTCTGACAGGGGTCCGCAGTTTGCCTCTCGAGTCTGGAAAGCCTTTTGCCAGGCATTGGGGGCGTCGGCCAGTCTGTCATCAGGTTACCACCCGCAGACCAACGGCCAGACTGAGCGTGCGAATCAGGACCTGGAGGCAGCCCTTCGCTGTGTCTCTTCTCACCATCCATCCAGTCTCCTGGGCCTCTCACCTGCCTTAGGTTGAATCATCCTGCTTTCACCGTCCAGCGGTTGTTGGATGTACGAAGGCGAGGCCGGGGGTTCCAGTACTTGGTGGACTGGGAGGGGTACGGACTAGAGGAGCGTCAATGGGTCTCCCGCTCCCTGATTTTGGACCCTGCTCTTCTTAGGGACTTTTATGAGAGGTACCCGGACAGGCCTGGTAGGACGCCAGGAGGCGTCCGTTGAGGGGGGGGGGTACTGTTATGATTCTGTTAAGTTGTATTTTTGTTGTGTGCTTTTGTGTGCTATTTCCTGTCTCACCCCTCTCTTCTCTGTTTTCCTCTGCAGGGCTGGTGTGTGACAGGGAGTTGGTTGGCTCCTCCCAGTAGCAGACGAGGCACACCTGTTTCCACTCACCTCTTTACCTGTAGATATAAAAGCCCGGTCCTCATGCCACTTCCCTGCCAGATAATTCCTCTGTGTTTCGACCCTCCGGTGTGTCTCACTGCTCTCCTCGTTGTTTGGATTTTTGCCAGCCAACTTCCTGACTCCACTGCCGTATGTTTTTGTTCTCTGCTTGAATAAAGCTTTTTGTTCATCGACCATCTCTCTCCAGTCTTTTGCTTTGGGATCCAAAATCCTATAGGCCGTAACATTACCAGGTCACACAGGGGTGGCAACACATGCTTGTGTGTTTATGTTGGCTGGAAACACAACACGGTGGAAGCAAGTAGTGGCATATCATTACACTGGCAATTCTACCAATGGAGCAGAGTACAGGCCAATCATTATTGATATAATACAGAGAGCAGCATCCATAAGGCTCCATGTGCTTGATGTCACCACCGACATGGGTAGCCCTAACCGAGCCATGTGGAAATCCTTTGGGGTGGACCAAAATAAAACATTGGTGCCACATCCAGCAACACCAGACAGGCAGCTTTATTTCATGCCCCATGTCCCACATCTGGTAAAAATGGAGTACGAGAGGGACTTGAAAAACCTTGGTGGCTCTCTACTCATGTTGTTACAGTTATCTTGGTTACAGCTCTCAAGTTTTTTTGTTGCCATTTCCACATCTTTAGAAAATATGAAATAAAAAAAATTGAAGTGAAATCAACCTCTTCTCTGGAGAACAAACTTTGATTTCTCTGTCTTGTGAGTTTGCAGTCTTGCAGTTTTGCTCCTCCACCTGTAACATCACTGCCCCTCCACCTGCCATACAGTTGGTTACTAACAAGATTACTTATATAATACAGTGATATAATACATGTTTAGTATGCTTACTTATATAAAACAGTAGTATTAAACTTACCTTGTGTTTTCACTCTCCCTTTGTCCCTCTCCCTTTGCCATCAATCCAAAATCAGCTGAGCTGCAACATTATACAGACAGGTAATAATCAACAGAATCACAAGGACACAATATGGCTCTGCTAAAAACACTCACTCTTACACGCACCAAAGTTATATTTATCTGATATTTAACTCCCTCCACCCCTGCATAAAATCCCGTTTAGAAGCCCCTCTTCTCTAATTCAACAACGTTGGACCAAATAGACATTAAGAGAACGGAATTTACAATTAAAAGGCTGTTCAACGTGTGTTGCTAACTTGCTTCGGTATTCTAGCTTAATCTGTTATCTGTAAACGTTCCCTAAATCTACTAATTTAGGGATAATCCACTGACATCCTTTTATACACATGTTAATTTGAATCAGATGTACTGATAATATCCGCAATATAAATCTTTAAACTTCTTCTTACCTTTAAAAGTCCGTCGGACGGTCTATTATGCTGCAACTCCACAGCTCTGCTAGCCTTGGCGCTAACTTCCGGGGAATGATTGAGAGGCTCCACGATCCGCCATTGCTGTAAAAAAGTGGTCCAAAGGAGTGAACGGAGATGTCGTAACTCTTCTATTATATGGCTCTGGACAGAGCCAGCCAGAGATGCACTGCTGTGATTGGTTGTTTTTGCTAACAGTCAAGAAATGGCGCACCCGACAGTGCAACATGTCCCAACACTTCTGCCATTAGCTGTGAGCACACACTCACAGCTAACAGCTCCTCATATCTGTTCAGAAACTGAACAAAAGTTAAACGTATACAAAACACATAATGTCTGTGGCCCTTACTCATTTAACTAAATCCCCCTCCTCGACTCCTCGGTCCTCCGGTAGTGAAATGGATTTCAGCGCGCCATGTTGAAGGACATCTCATTTCTCTAAATGCACTTTGAGGACCAAGGATCGAGCCTCGAGCATCGAGGAGGCTCTCTGGAGAAGCTATGATCGAGGATACACTGATGGGTCCCCCACGGTCCAATGCGGATGCATTTCCGGCAACAGTGATGTTTAAAAGAGTTTCGAAGCACGGCCGGACTTATCTCAGCCAATGACAGCTCTGCATGCACCCCCAGATATTATTTGATTAAGTGCTTTCATCGCAATGCGATGTTTACAGTGAGAACAGCTGTGAGGTCCATGCAGAAAGCAGAGCAGTGTGTATAATATATTAAGGTGACCAGATTTTAAAAATTAAAACCGGGGACATTTTGAGGCAAAATCTCATTAACATATCCAACTTTCTTCACTGTTAAAGAAAAAAGGGGGACAATTCTGGTTCAATGTAATTCGAACATTTGAACTGTTGGATACAGAAGGACGATAGCTCTTATGAGACTTCAAAGGTCTTTCATTTTGAAACTGTACATCAGATTGTCCAGATTCTCTCTGAGTGACTAGATGGGGTCTCCTGCTATCACCCTGAAGTGAAATAAGTCTTTGATAATTTGACAGTTTTTTATTTTTTATTGTATAAAAACAGAAGGACGATAGCCCATATATGAGACTTCAAAGGTCTTTTATTTATTTTGAAACTCTACATCAGATTGTCCTGATTTTCTCTGATTGACGAGATGGGGTGTCCTGCTTTCACCCTGGAGTGAAATAAGTATTTGATTGACTTCGAATGACTCTTTGATTATGGACAGTTTCCATTCAATAATAATCAAAATATAGATGGACAATAGATCTAATTTGAGATTTTAAACAGCATACATTTTAAATTGTGCTTCAGAAAGTAATGTTATTTTAGGAGTGTTGTGATATGGTGTCAACATCAATTGAAATTAGTCAAATGTCTTCATAACTGTATCCTTACATTTTACATTCACTCAGTTATAATGTGGTAGTTATACATAGTTTGTTGTAAAGTATTATTGATCACATTATATAGTACATATTTCTTAATTTAAGATCCAGTATATATGAATATGTTTGGTGTGTTTTTTAGGTATATTTGTTATTATACCGAGTAAACGCTTTTATTTTGAAGGCAGTTTTTACAGGCCTCTACCGTAATGCATAGGATATTCGCGCACGACAATACAACGTGCGGGCTGGCTTGACTGTTTTTCCGAAGTGGGGGCTTTTCAGGGAAAGAATCGAACATGAGAGGAGGTAGAATTGCAAACCATGGTGACTTTATTCCCCAAAATACCACAAGAGACCAGTAGCCAGCATGTCGGTGTTCACCCCTCTCTGCACAGGTTCACCTCCCTCCTCTGACTGAAGACTGGCTCTTTTTATAGAGGTTCTTCAGAGGATTTGATTGAGAGAAACCATTCACAGGTACACTTGTAATAAATACATGTGTCATAACTACATTCCCAACTAAGACCGAAACCCCTATGCCTATCTCGCCACTTGGTTCGTTCCAGAACCTTCTTTGTCAGTGTTTGTTCCCCCCGAGGACCTTTTGGCCAAACACACTGGAGCGGACACAGGACAAAACAACATGGGTGAGTGATAGATGTAAACGTTACAGTCCACTTATACAATCAAAAGCAACTTTAACGTCATGACATATACACACCAATATATATTATTTGCACACAATGATTAATCTCAACCGCTGTCAATTTTACACAATCATAAACACTTTCGGCGCTCTCGCTAACTCCCCTCTCTTTTCAGGTGGAGCCGAGGACCCGACCAGTATCTGCCAGACGACATTCCAATTAATACGGTTTAATCATTTAATAAATACTACATCAATAACTAGTATAACAAATGTAAAAATGTGAAAATATGCAATGTCAAACTGTACTGTGCAATCACGCTAATAAAGTGCAAACTGTTCACTACTAAAGTGCTGAGTGACATTATTTCTGTGCAAAAGGAAGTTGTTATATAAAGTGCAAACCCACATGTGCAATATTACAAGGGCCCAAAGCCGTCAGTCCATAGTAACGAAGTTACCTTGGACTGACAAAGTTACCTTCGTTACACCTTGCTTTGTGTTTTTAACGTATATTAAAAAACGGGGACATTTCCGGGGACAGTTTCAACCGGGGACAGGCCAATACAAACGGGGACTGTCCCCGGAAAACGGGGACGTCTGGTCACCCTATTATATATATATCAGTCAGTATAACAGGCCTGCTCTCTTTATTTGCTTTAGTTTAGTAGATATCTACAAACAGTCGATATTTGTCTAAAACCATTTAGTGCTTCACATAATAAAATACACAATGGCTGTATCCTGATGTATATATGCTTTTGCTAGTGATGGCGAGATGAAGCCTTATGAAGCTTTCCAGCCAATTGGTTCGCAAAAGGGTTCATCTCATGAGGCTTCATCATGGGCTTCATTTGAACACAGACTCCCTGTTGGTCAAAGTGTGTAAAACAGGCAGATTGGACATCTCAACAGTGTGCTCTCTCTCATACCGAGTTCCCATTGAGTAAAGCCTTAGAATAACTCTAAACAACGAACATTAAATCATATTTTCATGTTAACAATATTGTATTTATTCCAGTTGAATGATTGTGATTGAAAAGCCTAAGGAGGCTGGTAAACATTGCAAAGAGGGATTTGTATTCCTTAATAATATTCATAAACTTAACCATGTTGTAGCCTGAGAAAGACCATATCAAAGAATACATTTATTAACTACATTATCTCATTTAGCTGTAGCTTTTATAAACAACAAAAAATACATATCGTTCTGTCGTCGAACCAGGGACCCTGCGGTCAGGAGTCAACTGCTTTCCGGCTGAGCCACAGCACACACGCTACAGCTCCCTGAAAACACTGCAAGATATGTATGCCTGTATTTATTGATGTTTTTGTTCCTACTTTTATTTATGCTTTTATTCACTTATGACATGTTCCGACCTCTATAAGTGAGGGTCTGAGCTCTCTTGATTCCATCGTTTCACCGGGCCCGGGTACAGGAGGGGTAATATGGTTCTTATTATACATCCATGGGTAATATGAGCGTTGTGGTTTAACGGTTCAACCAGAGCCATAGAGAGATAAGAGTTACGACACTCTTTGATGTCGCCGCCAGCCGGTCACGTGGTTTATGTATGCCGGGATAGTTCAAAACGCACTTCCGTGGCAATGCTTCTCTATGGCAAAAACAGCACACACATGGTCAAAATAGTCATAGATTAAACCAACACTGTTATTTTTTAAAGATTGCTTTCATATTTACATGATGTGGTTACACTTTGTATGGATTGGCACTATTTACAAGTTTCGTTATTTAACGGTATTTGGAGGGGAAAGTGTGGCAGCACAAGCAGGCTATGTTGCTGTCACTGCCAGGGCAGTCCATGGATGTATAAGCGGCAGTCACGTCCGTAGTATAGTTGCGCTGCGCTGTCATGTTCTTCTATGGGACAGACAGACAGCAGCGATTGCGTTATTGAATGGTACATATATATTAAAAAAAACACACAAGTACTTTTTCAGCTGTAATTGCATTATTGCATACTTTTATTGACAGTTTTGCATTTGGAGAGGCAGGGTGACAACGGAAAGCTTGGTAGCTTATTACTTATTAAGAACAGTGTATGGAAAAAGTGATGTGTGTTAGAACAAAACAAAGTAAAATGAATGAGAAGGAGAACAACGAGGGTTAGGGTTCAACAGAAAAAGATTAATTCAGCCAAAAAACACATTTTGATTTATCTAAAGTGTAAAACAATCTTCAACACAGACCAAATGAGTGCCCTTGGACAACAAAATATATAGTGGGGCAAAGAAACGATAAATTAAATTGAGAGAGTGGGAGACTGAAAATGATAAATATTCAAACTATTAACAAAACTATTTACAGAAGCTGCTGTTGAACCATGGTTCAACAGAGCAACAAAAACAGGTTTGTCAACAATACAAATTAAAATGACGAGGCCACTTTGCCAGGGGGAGGTGATCCAGTGAAGAGACAATAAAGCAACTCATATTAAGTTCTGTTGAGACACCACAGGATATAAAACCTTCCAAGTGATGACCTCTCCTCACCTTTCACCTGTATTTCCTCAGGAGACTCAGGTCCTTCAACGTCTGCAGCACAATAAGCACCCACCCACAATTGTTGTTCGCACAAGCATAATTGTGCGAACAACAATTGTGGGTGGGGGGGGGGCATTTTACAATTATTTACAAACAACTATTTACAAAAAAGCAACTATTTACAAAAAAGCAATACAGAACTCTAGTCTAGGCATCAAGGGGCCTAATCATTTTGAAGAAAACAAGAAGGTTCTTTGTGAAAGGGACATCCTCTCCGTCTGTTTCCTGGGCCCTAAGAAGCACAGCAAGAATAGGAACAGTGGTGAATAAGGGGAGAGAATACAGTTGGGAGCAGACTGAACAGAGGACATAGCAATATTCATGTTAAAATGTTAGCACAATAAATATTATGGCACTTTCGTTGATATTGCATTTGAATAGATCGTTGTCATACCATGGTTGGATGTGCAGCATTTGGATGCTCTGATGGATCCGAGAAGGGGTTCCGGATGTAAGGCTGCCCTAAGGACGTAGAGTGAAGGAAGAGATGGATGGCAATGGTCAACAGACAACACCTGTGTCTGACAGAGGACGACAACAGCAGAAAACTCTGTCATGTAAGTAATGTTCACAGGTGACGTGACTTATTAACATTTTAAAGGGCATCATATTTCCAAGTGGAGAGAATTATGACTCTTCAATGACATTTGAAGTCTGCAGGGGAAACTGATCTAACCTACCTACCCACAGGTACACTTTGAAGACGACCAATATATTGGCAACAAATCAGGAGGACATTTGAGGTTGAGGCCGGATGCTGTTCCAACAGTATTTATACATCGGCCTAAACCGAAAAGGAGAACATTCACGTCAAGGAGTATGCCTCCAGCTGTCAGGAAGAATGACCACACCTATTACTGCACATCAAACATTGGTATGATATATGAAGCTAACAATGTTTCCCATGTTATATAATTCAAGATAGACTACACTCCTAATGCAACCTTCAGATTATACAGCTTCAAAGCTACCAGGGTTCAGGGATTCTCTGAAGACTCATATACCACATGTAGATCATCGACAGATCTCTTCATACTGTAACATTGCCAATAGATGAACTTAGATGAATGTCACTATAGGAGTGTGGTGTACCCTTACATGACAATAGGTGCACATGTAAAGGCAGCATACACATATAACAGCAATTGCCTTGTTATTGTTACAGAGATGCAGGGAGATATCGAGGTGGAGTTACAAGGGAATGAAAGGGACATCACAGACAGAGAGAGTGAGACAGATGTCAGCAGACTGCCAGGGGCCAGTATGTCAGGGGCCGACAATCAAGAGGCCACCTTACCAGAGATCAGTGTGCCAGGGGCCAGTCAGTCAGGGGTCAGCTATGAAGAGGCCAGTTTGCCAGGGTCAGGTGCTCCAGGGACCAGACTGCCAAGGGCCAGTTGTGACCGGGCTCACGTGGAGGATCTAATGAGGCAACTGAGAAGAGAGAGGTTACTAAGAAAGAGAGCCGAAGAGCCGAGAGGGCTCTGGTAAACCAGAAGAGGATTCATTCGGCATTAAAAACAACACCATTTGATTAATCTAAAGTTTAAAAAAATCTTCAACACAGACCAAATTAGAGCCAGATTACCATCTGATGAGGTTTTCACCCTTGTTCAGAACGTGGAGCAGCTGTTCCCTGTGAGGACGAGCGATTCCCTCATGGAGTCCTCAAATGCAGTGTCACAGCTGGAACAAGAAGCCATGTTGCTGGACAGCAACCTGCCCTCATGCCATGACCTGAAGAAAAAAAATCCTCTGAACATACATCAGGCTGAGGTTAAAGATCAAATGCAAAGGTTTTTTTATAATTGCCCTTAAAATCGAAATCATACAGCTACAACACTATCTAAGATATTGCAGTATTAAAATCGGAGATAATATGCGTCTGGCAATGCGAAATATTTATTTTGTTCAACCCCAAACACCAAGTCCGACGATTTATTTTCTCAGCCGCTCCTCCGCAAGATGGCGTTGTGTGATGTCAGAGTTGCCAAACAAACACACCCTGGCTTATCGCTCACAGCGGCTCCCGCCGATAGTACAACTTAGTTTCGTCTATCATGTCTGATTCTGAGTCGGAGGCCACCCAATATCTGGAGCAGTGTGCGAACTATACCACGGTCTCCGGGGGAGCCGGGATTTTTTTGTGTGTGGGGTAAATGTTGATCCGTGCATTAATAGAAACAGCACAGACATAGGCCTATTATAAAGAGAAAATCTGTTGCACACGGGGTGGTGCCACAGGTCTACATTTACATGAAACGTCCCGATGGATCATGTTCATGTCAACAGATTTCCCGAGCATGTATGGGCTACGCAAACTTCGATCAACTTGATTATAAATAATCCACGGACCACCAACAGGCTACATTCAGGGTTCTTACACCTTTTACAAAGTCAAATTCAAGCACTTTTCAAGCATTTTCAAGGTGCATTTTCCAGCTTTTCAAGCATCTTACAGCCGTTGTAAATTACATATTTATATACACATACTCAAAGGATTATTTCCCTACCTCACATTCAATCAGATGTTCTTTATGCTACAAACAACCAAATGTGTGTTTCGTGATAGCATTCTACACGAGGATGAAAAATTAATGAAAAGAAAACTAAGTTTAATATTTCAAAATGAGTGACCTGTACGTAGACTGGGCCTCCCATATAACCTGTCTGAGCCGATATACAACAATCAGCCAAATAACTTTTCAATACATTATTGATTAATTGTTGAGGTACTTTTAGGTTGGTAGTGAACGCAAGTCAGAGGTACATGGTGTACTTCTAATCCACTACAGTTCAGAGGTACATGGTGTACTTCTACTCCACTACAGTTCAGAGGTACATGGTGTACTTCTACTTCTCTACAGTTCAAAGGTACATGGTGTACTTCTACTCCTCTACAGTTCAGAGGTACATGGTGTACTTCTACTTCTCCACAGTTCAGAGGTACATGGTGTACTTCTACTTCTCTACAGTTCAAAGGTACATGGTGTACTTCTACTCCTCTACAGTTCAGAGGTACATGGTGTACTTCTACTCCTCTACAGTTCAGAGGTACATGGTGTACTTCTACTCCACTACAGTTCAGAGGTACATGGTGTACTTCTACTCCACTACATGTATCAATACCTTTAGTTACTTCACAGATCTGGATGAATGATGGGAAATCTAACCAAGTGTTGAATCAGACTTTAGTTCTAGTTTTAGAATCCACCAGCTACCCTGCAGTCTACAAAGTACTTCAGACTAGCTGCACCTCCACCAGCTACCCTGCAGTCTACAAAGTACTTCAGACTAGCTGCACCTTCACCAGCTTTGAGAACACTTTAACGATCAATCATTATAAAACATATATATATTATTCTGAAATGGACAAATCTGCACAACGACTACTTTCACTGTCTTTCACTATATTTAGATGAGAATACTTTCTACTTTCACTTGAGGAACATTTTGAATGCAGGACTTTTACTGTAACAGAGTATTCCTACACTCTGGTACTTCGACTTTACTCAAGTACAAGATCTGAGTACTTCTACTTTTACTCAAGTACAATACCTGAGTACTTCTACTTTTACTCAAGTACAAGATCTGAGTACTTCTACATTTACTCAAGTACAATATCTGAGTACTTCTCCACCTCTGGTAGTGTATTAGCCTGAGTTGTAGCCACAAAATCACGCAGAGCTTCATAGAAATAGACTCATAATGGTAACAAGTGGAAAATAATATTTACAAATGTGTACAATGATTGTAGGTAATGTTGACTACTCAAGACACCTGACTTATACATCTTCAAAGGAAGACTGTGTTCATTCTATAATTACATGGGATTAAAGCAAAATGTAGTTTTACTTGTATAATACTTCAATTTTATATAAAATACAGTTTGTTTTCATCTGTTTTCAAATAAACAAAGTCTTGGCTTTCAGAATATTAAACTTGTTTCGGCAAATTCAGGCATATTCGGCATAATTACAAGCAGAGAACGGACTAATGTAACGTCACAGCAGGCATAGCAACAGCCGGTGTTTCTCGTGAGTGTTTCCCCGTTACACAAACGCAAAAATACACAAACACACTGGCGAGCTTCCCCCAGACCAGTAATACAAACGAAAATGTGTCTTCGGTCAATGTGACTGATTTCGATAGAGCAAGTCACATTTGGTTTAGGCACGAATCATACTACCAGTAGAAATACATCGCTTTCAAAATCGCTCTGTGTCGAATCAATAGATTTATTTATTTATATTATAAATAAATAAATCTATTTATTTATTTATAATAAATAAATCAAGTCTCACGCATTTGGCGTGAGACACACGCATTTCACTCCATGCACACGCTCACACGCCACACCTTGTATTTCTCACGCAGTTGCGCTGCAATTTTGTAAACAAACTTGTACAGAATCACTGTAGCCACGCATCAACCAATCAAAAGAATGTAAGCTGTCGAACAGCCAATTAGAAAATAACATGGCAGGCTGTATCCGGGTAGGATTTAGACATTCCGCTACAACATTACATTCTGATTCCATTCCGATTAAGACGCTCACTGAAGAGTAAGCAAAGAGGACGGCTGTCACATAGTCACTCACTAACATTTTGCATGGCTACAGACTGCTCGACGTGGAAGAAGACCATATTTTCAGTACAGTAAGTCATCTCATCATGATTTCCGTTGTTATGGAATTCCGTTGTTATGGAAATGTATTGTCCAGGGAGCTTTTAGCTAACAGTTTGACTGACTAGACTGACTATATAGAGTATGCATGAATTAGCCGAGCAAGCTAGCCGGGTTCCCTGCTAGCTCATTTCAGCAGCTATTCTGACGCTTGTTTTCTTCGGAATTTTGCACCTACACTAACTTATTATAATGATTATTATTGTTATTTATTATTATCATTGTTGTTATTGTAGTAAGCACCAAGGTTATTTGCTCCCTTGTTGGACTGTCCCCGTGTCTCCTATTTTCCCGGTGTGTGCGCGCGCGCCAGGGCTGGAAATTAATTTGTCAAAATATTTGAATATTTACATAACGCATGAACATTTACCAGCCACTGGGGAAAATCTACCAGCCATTCAGTAGTAAACCAATGGTACATTTGTATTATATATTTAAAATCTACCAGCCACTATTATGTTTTACCAGCATTTGGCTGATGGTTGGTGTTCATTTCCATCCCTGGCGTGAGTGTGTGTATATTTTATCAGAAAACAAAGTATATTAATAATTATTGCATTTGTCTTTCAAAGATGTCAGGAAAGAGGCAACAAAGCATTCTTGCATGCTTTCAAAACAATCGGCTCCCTAAAAAGGTGGCCAGGTCAGAGGACACTGTAGAGGAGGCAGTAGAGGAGACTGTGGAGGAGACTGTGGAGGAGACTGTGGAGGAGGTAGAGGAGGCAGTGGAGGAGACTGGGGAGAACCCATTGGAAACAGAGAAAAGGAGAGGATTATGTGGAGCAGCCACATATAGGTGTTCCTTTAAGAAGGAGTGGTCAACTCGATGGCCATTCATCACAATGGGAACCACCAGCTCCTTCTACTGGTGCTCAGTGTGCAGACAAGAGAACTCCTGTGCTCATCAAGGTGTGAGGGACATAAGCAGGCATGTGGAAGGCAAGGGACATCGGGCCAAAGAACAGTCTCTAAACTCAGTCAGCAGTATTGCACAGTTCTACGTGCCAGAAACTTCTGTTGGAGGCATGAGTGTACAAGAGGCCAAGGTACATACAGTACAGTGTAGCACAGGAAAACTAAAAAGCTGGCGGCAATGTTTGATGAATTACATTTCTCTTCAAATTGATGGTCATATTACCTTGAAAACGTATTTAAGGTTATGAGGTATGTAATCAGTTGTTTCTGTTGCAGACCAGGAGGGCTGAGGTGAAGGTTGCTGTTGCAATGGTGCAGCACAATATTCCATAAATGAAGCAGTGGCACCTCATTTTAAGAAGGAACTGGTGATGAAGATGAGAGAGAATCCCTTCACACTCGTCACAGATGGCTCGAATGATACTGGTATGTGCTTAACAACTTCTATCAGTAATCAGTACTTATTTTTTATCCATTTCTACATGCACTCATACAATTTGAACAACATATTGTTTTAGTGATGGTCCTTATTGTTACAGGTCTAGAGAAGATGAATCCTCTCACTGTCAGAATCAACAAAGTTGTGCACAGGTTCCTTGATATGTGCACCACCAGTGGGCGGAGCTGTGGCACCGCTGAAGTGATCTACACAAAAATCAATGACACCTTGCAGGAAAATGACATCCTTTGGAGAAATTGTGTAGGTCTCTCTATTGACAATGCCCCTGTAAATACAGGTGCCAGAAATTCAATCTCTTTCAGAATGTTGAAGGAAAATGGCAGTGTTTACATCCATGGATGCCCCTGTCATATCATCCACAACACTGCCAAACATGCGGGGCTGAAGTTTATGGAAGTAAGTTCAAACATGTACACTCTATATTACCAATCCGTTGAGCCCAATGCCATGTAAAACAGTTTGCTGATAGTGTTGCAATAGATAGTTGAATTCATGTATTGCAGATATCCGGATTTGATCCAGAGGATCTGACCGTGGATGTTGGGTACTGGTTCAAAGGAAGCACCAACCGTAAAGGTTACCTGGCAGGTTTGTGATTCAACCAGCTCTACTGTTATACAACAAAATGCAGACATTTTTTATTTGTTTACTGTTGATGTTATGTTTTATATTTTCCAGAATTTTGTGAATTCCATAAGAGCGAGTACATGGAAATGCTGCTGCACATTTCAGTGCGATGGTTAAGCCTGGAGAGGTGCATCACACGAATTCTGCGACAGTATGGGCCACTTACCAGCTATTTTAAGTCTTTAAGTATGTTGTTTGTTTCATTGACAGTAATACAGGTGCATTACACCGGACTAAACGTGTACTTTTAAGCACTGACTGTGTTTATTTACAGATGAGAACCAACCAAGATTTTGAAGGCTGGTGGATGCATTTTCCAACCCCCTGACTGAAGTCTACCGACTCTTCTATCAAGCCACGATGCCAGTGTTCACCCTACTGAACCTCCTCCTCCAGAGAGAAAGGTCTTCCATCTTTCAGCTCCACGGAGAGGTAAAATGCAAGGGTTAGGCCATCCTGCTGCCAAATACAGTATGTCTGCTTGAATTGGCTGATATGTCCTTTTTCAAGTAATACATGGAAATGTTTTATGAACTACACATTTGCAGATGACAAAGTTCATCAAGAAACTGTGTGCGAGGTTCATGAAGCCGTCAGCACTACAGGGCCAACAAGTCCATGACATCCTCTACAAGGACCCACTAAACCAACTGCCAGGTAAAAGTTTCATATAAGGAGATACACCTGTATTCTCATTGACCTCAAACATACTTTTTGGGAAGATTGTTGTTATTGGGCGAATTGGGTGATATCTCTGTTATGGCTGTTAAAAAGCATAAATGTGTGTAGGCATACCATGCTTGTGTAGTTTATGGGTACAATTGTATGCTGACATAGATGAATACCTTCAACCACTTGCACTTATTGTGCACATAGTGCTCAAAACTAGACGGACTGAATCTATACACCGACTGTTTGTCTGGTTTTGAGTTAAATTGCCAAGTGTAATCCCTGTCTCTACCTGATGCATATTGTTGAAACTACCTGGACTTAATTTGCTTCTCTATCTCTTTCTGTTCTCTGTCTGGTAGGAGAAAAACTAAATGTTGGCTTCACCACCAGAGCTACCCTCAATAGGCTCCTTGAGGCTGGAGACATCACACCTCGGGAGGTGCAGATATTCCAACAGGCAGCACTGGCATTTCTGGTCAGGGCTGTGGAGTATAGCATCAATAAACTCCCTCTGAAGGAGGCTCTTCTGAGGCATACAAGATGTGTGGATGTGCAGCAGAGGACTGAGTGTGGGGTGGAAGATGCCCTATACTTTATAGACAGGTAAGGGTTTCCACATTTTCCAGGATTTCAATACTTTGATTGAATACATTAATCAGTTCTTTACACATGGTGCTCTTTTTAGATTTCAGGAACTACTACCTTTCCATGGGCCGGAGGAACAGGACAAGGTGTGTGAGGAGTTCCTGGAATATCAGCTGATGGATATCCCCATGCCCCAAGATCCCACCACCTTTAATGTTGAGGAGTTTTGGGGGAGTATGTCCTCAATCAAGTGCAAGGTAAGAAATATTTGGCACCACATGACATACACATAATCAATTGAAATCAAAAGCAAAGCATTTGAGTAATAAAGTCTCTTGGTTCCTTTTTTTAAAGGTGACCGGTTTGAGCCAGTTTGGGAGGCTCACTAAAATAGCTCGACTTGTGCTAGTGCTCCCTCACTCTAATGCCGACGCGGAGAGGGTTTTCTCGATGATTGGACTGAACAAGACAACAACTAGGAACAGCTTGGCCCTAGATGGAACACTGTCCTCCATCATGACAGTGAAGATGGCAGGCCTGGAACCAAACTGTTTCAGATGGGAGCCACCAACCCCAGTGCTGAAAGCCTCAAAAACTGCCACCAACACCTACAACAAAAAACACTGACACACACACACACACACACACGCACACGCACACACACACATCCCTTCACTAAGAATGAAATAAATATGTTTTTATTTGTATGAATTGATGTGTCATTTATCAGATAAGACCACCATCCCCGCCCAAAGCCCCGCCGCTGCCAAAATCTCACTCTGAACTCTGTTCAAAACTTGAGAGCCCTGAGATTATATTTCATGACTATAACACGAAATGCCGTGAGTGCTTCATCCTCTGAACACCACACGATGGCGACTAACGCACATATTAACATATGTACGCTCCTCTGAAATGATTGCAATTATTATTATCCCTCATCGAGTTCGCTATTCAGCTAGCTAACGTTAGCTTAAACAAACGTAACATGCAACGTTAGCCTAATCTAAAATGCTCTACTGCGGCGTATCTTTCATGTGGCTCGTCAGCGCAGACTCTCCCATCGTTAGACTCTCAACCCTCTCACTGCTTGGAGAGACGCGACGCCACACACACACAACACAACGATGCACATAGCTCTTCAGCCCCCAAGTTAACGTTAGCTGTCAAGTTAGCACTAGCACTGACCTTAGCTCCCTCCTCTCTCGGTTCTGTTGTAGCAGCAGTCACAACGTACGATGTGCTACCACCAGCGGGGGAGCATTTTGAATTGGGCCAGAAGGAATAATAGTGGATTTTATCCCTATCATAATGCATATTGTTCACACTTTTCCGTTATGAGTGGAGGAGCGATGAATGAGCTGCAGATCAACTTCAATGCTAACAGTGAATTAGCCCCGAGCGAAAAATGCTAACCTGTTACTGCACCGAAATCACTCCTAGTTCCCTCATTACTTATCCTAGCTCCACATCAAACACATTGTTTAAGACACAGAATCTAACGGTGCCCACCTCTATAAGCAATACAACTTAATAAAACTGCAATTCCGTTATCTGCTGTGCTCCGTGCGCTTTGAAATCTACGGTGGCTGGGAAGTGCAATGGACAATTACAAAGTGTGAAACACTTTAACAAAGCTTGAAACAAATTTACATTTTATAAAACAAAATTACATTAGCAAAAACACTTTTACCAAGGAAAAAAAACTTTAACATTAACGAAAACAAATTAACAAAATGCAAAACACTTTTACCATAACTGAAACAAATTAAAATGTCCCGAAACACTTTAACATGTCCCGAAACACATTAACATGTCCCGAAACACATTAACATGTCCCAAAACACATTGACAAACCAGAATCAAACCGGAAAGGGAATGTCCATCATACCGGAAGTCACGTCTTAGTGATTGACTCAAATTTAAATTTGTTTAGGTGGAAAGACCGTACGAGTGTGTTTACGTTCGGTAAACATGTTTTGTCCGTTTTGTGGAAACAACCTGGTACAAGTGACACGGTTTTGCCTTTCGTGTGGAGGATCTCTGGAATGTTTAAAGGACACGGACCAGACGGGTGTACCAAGCGCGCAGGGGACATCGAAACAGCCGGAAAATGCTAAACAAAGTAAGTGTAGTATTGCACTAGCTTTGTGATGCTAATGTCAGACATGCAGTAAATAAAAGTGCAATCGCAGTTTAATATCAGTCAAATACCAATCCATGTCTTGACGGAATAGCAACGCATTGAGCGAATATGCTAGTTTTTATTTTAGGCTTTCCGTAAACCTTAATGCACACTTGCTATTGCTGATTGTTGGAGCTGCTAATTTTTACATTTGTATTGGAACTATTCATACCAGCAGAACAACCAGGCCCATCCTATAAACATTTTCATGGAGTACAGAAACTCAAAGTCAAAAGAGAAACAGTCTTTTAACTGTGGGAAAGGAAGACTTAAACAAGAAAAGAGATGAGTCCAGGTAAGCTGCATTTTCCGTTTCATACAAATCTCAGTGTCTCTGTGTGTGTCATTACATCTCTCTGCTATTTTACTAGATAAACATAGGAATGATGTCGCCACAAGGAGTTGATTTAAAGCCTTGGAGAGGGAAAACACTCCCGTTGTTTACAGACCCGGAGGTAGCAGCACCTGCTATACTGGAACGAGCTGTCCAGAAAATGAAAGCCTTTAACAAGGACATGGATGAAGGACCGTACGTCCTTTTGTATCCAGACTGCTCAGAGGTTGTCAATGTGCCTGGTTCAGAAAAGCCATTCACATTGGCAGAATATAAAAAGGACTTAGGAAAGGCATATGCCAGGATCACCCTTTTCATTTGCCTTGAGAAACATTTTAGAGGAGGTTTGTGGATGTTATTATTCAATATTTTTACATGTTAACATTCTCTACTGCAGCATACATAATAATGTGTTGAACGTTTTGCTTTTACTACAGGGGATGATACCTCAGACTCTGATTCGGATATTGTCATCACATCTAGGAGCACAGCTGAATTCAATCAGGCTGACACTGTGGTGCGTAAATGATTTTATTTTAATGTTCATTTATTTATTTGATATACATTTGATTTTAAGCAGGAAATCTATATTCTGGTCAATATTTTAGAAGAACCAACTTGGCAGTTACAATTACTATCAGAAACACTGACAACGTGTCACTGTTGATAGACATATATGGTAAGGGAATAATAATGGAAGCTGTTGATAATTGTACACTTTTACTCTCAGGTATTTGAATTTGAACCACGAAACAAAAGTACTCCAAAGCACAAACCTGAAAATGAAGGGTAAGTTTGTACTTATTTTTACAAAATAAGTAATTTATCTTTAAGTGGATGATAAGAATGGGCCACAGCATTTTCTCTGGTGAACATGGATACAAAAATACTATACATGTCATCTAATTTCAAACAAAAATAATCTGTTATTTATAAATCTTATGGTTCCCCCTACCTCTAAATGTTACTTAAAACTTAACTATACCCTGTATAATGAAGTTAATAATTGTATCATGTTTCAGGAAGGCACTTGGACATTCATCCACAACTCAGCCTGGACAGGTATTGAGGCAGATTGTGGAAGCCTGATGTTTCTAACGTTCAATGTTGTTTTGTTACAGACATTTGTATTTGTATTTCAGATAGTAATATCTGATACTGAGGATATGGGTCCACCCAAAACAAATACAGACAAGACTACTTGCTACAGGTAAGTACAAATGTTAGTGACTCGCTTACACGAGAAAGACATTTTTGTTTGTAAGATGTTTTAACATGGGAATTATCTTTCCTAACAGTACATACACAGACCTGTATGCACCATGTGTTGAAGAAGAGGACGAGGAGCTGGTTGCAGTCAACATGACGAGTTTATTGGACACTGAAATGTAAACGGACAGCTATTACAGTGGCATTAAAACAAATTTCTCTGTACAATATTTCTGGTACAAAAATAATTTTTTAAAACTGTTTTTGCACCCTCTGGAATATCCACTAATAAGGTCACTTTGTGTCCTTTACAGAGAGGAGATGAACGTTACATTACCTGCCATTATTGCTAACCTGTCACAGCCTATTGATCATGGAAGAGTCAGCCGGTTCAACATTTCAAGGGCTAATGTTTGGGATGGAGCAGTCAGAGGTTTCAAGCGTACATCGTATTCAGAAAACTGTGACATGCTGGTAAAATTCACTGATGATGCTGGTGTTTTCGAAGAAGGAATTGACTCAGGTGGTCCCAGGAGAGAGTTGTTATCTCTACTGATGAAGAATCTGAAAGACCGGCCCATTTTTGATGGACCAGACGGACGCCGCTTCTTGGTCTACAATGCAAATGGTATGCATACGGTTAGAAGTGTACTAATACAATTGTTAATGATCATTAACCATATATATCACATGACATGATTTGTTGCTTGAACAATTTTCCAAAACTTTGAGTGTCATTACAGTACATTAAAGTATATAATAAATAATGTTTTAATTTTGCAATATGAATACATTTATTCACAGCTGTTAGGGAGGATGAATACTACTTGGCAGGAAAGATGATTGCGGTGTCAGTTGTGCATGGAGGTCCAGGGCCACATTTCCTGTCAGAAGATCTTGTACATTATCTTGCAGGCCAGCCTTCATTCAAAGCAACAGCTGATTTAATAACTGATGAAGAAGTAGGGAAAGCTTTACAAGAGGTGAGAATTGCATACAGCAACAGTGTGGTAGGGTGGATTATTATGTAGTTCCTGCAGTGTTTTGAGACATCTTTACTTTACCTTTATCACATACACCGAATTGGCTTCATTTTTTGTTTTGTGATCAGAATCAGAAAACCCTTTTTAGTCCCACAGAGGGAACATTTACATTGCTGGAGCAGAAAAGAGCCAAAGACAGCTTAATGTTACCTAAGAAGAATGATTAAAAACTATTAAAGATACACAATTTACAAAAAACACATCCTGTAGTAGAGGATTTAGCAGCCAGGTATATATTGCACAAGGATAGTAGTAATGGTAATATATAAAACTTGTAATGGAACAAAAATGGCAAGAATATACAGTACATGCAGTTGTTGACTGGATTGTTTGTCCATTTTATAATCTTCAGATTGAGAATGCTGCCTCAGTGGATGCCTTGCGAGAAATGACCATGAGACACAGCACAATGTTACAGACAGCAGGTTGTCTGAGACATGTGGCTTCTGTTGAAGAAAAGAAAGGAATTGTGTCGGACTACCTCCAGTGGTACATTATTGGCCGAAACTCATCTGTAATTGACAGGAAAGATCATATTTGTATTCATGTGATTTTTTTTTAAATGTATGTAAGAATTTTTGTTTAAAATGCCTCATGGTCCCCCTCTTTGGTTTATTCTATGTTTATCTGTTAGAAATTAGTCAGTGTCAAAATGTGTGCCTGTGTAGTATAACTGATATGGGATGTCCGTCTCTCGTTTCCCTGCCTGTCTTGTGCCCATCTTTAAGTGCTCATGCCACCCCCCCTTGTTTTAGGAATTGGTTATTTAAATGTGACTTTGCGATGAATTTTTTTTGTTGCTCACTCTTCAGATTCAAGGAGGGTCTTTCAGCCCTTCAGTTTTTAAACGCACTACAGCAACACCCTACTCTGCTGGCCCCGGTCCTGTGCCACTCTGAAAAGCGACTTACTGCTCTGGAACTTGAGCGACTCTTCAAGCCTGACCTCAGTCCACCAGGGAGTAACAGGAGGCTTAGGGAAAGCCACACTTTGGGCTACTGGGCAGACTATCTCCTCGATTGTGAAGGTTTGTAAATCGCTGTTTTTATAACTATTTCAGGAAACACATTGCCAAAATGTATCTGAACATGTTTTCTTTGCAGAAAGCCAGACTGCTGTGTCTTTGGAGGATGTTTTGATGTTTGCGACTGGGCTGACTTCATTTCCCCCATCTGGATTTGAACCATCGCCAGGAATAGAGTTCCTTGATGACTCTCCATTCCCAATGGCAAACACTTGTTCCAACACATTGAAACTACCACTCCTTGACGCATACAATGGGTTTAAGTCCCAAATGGACTTTGGAATGCAAAATTATCCAGGATTTGGCTGTTTTTAAGTCATGTGACTGGATGACCCATTGAGTACAGACTCTATGAAGGTTGTTCATATAGTCGTTGTTAGATGCGAGCATGTTTTTTTTCTTTCTCACAGCCAGAGATGGGGTCGTTACTAAAAAAAAGTAATATATTACACATTACATATTACTTTAAAAAAAAGTAATATATTACACTACTTCGTTACTCTCTATATAAAGTAATTCGTTACTTTACTCGTTACTTTACTCGTTACTTTACTCCCAGGGCCGGCCCGCCCCTCCCTGCAGGCAGATCACGCAGACTGCTAAAGTTTAAAATGTTCTGTTTAGTTCAGTTTCCATTGTCGCATAAGACTGATCCAGATAGCTCCTAAATGTTTTCCTATCTGACCGTGGCTGTCCTCTGTCTCCTGCTATCTGTATATGTTGCTCAGTCTATCTCTGCTCACGCTGTTGCGTCAGCGTGTTCTCCTGCGTGTTGGCCATGTGTTGCACTGGAGCCAGACTAGAGCACACCGCAGCCGAGCACGTACGAACTGCGCATGCGTGAGTGGCAATAACTCTCCTTACCAGCAGGCGGCGGTAGTGTGTATTCGTCATTCAAAACAGGCAACAACCGGAAAACAGAGAAGAAGAACAGACTACGTGTGTAATAAATAAACAACAGCTATGTGCGTTAGCTTAACCTTAGCATGTGTTCTTTGCAGGTGTTTGTTGAGGTTTGATTATGACTGAACTTAGAAAGTAACGAAGTAACGTGTGTCGGGGCAATGTTAGTAACTGTAGTGTGATTACTGAATTATAAAAGTAGCGCGTTACACTACTCCGTTACCGACAAAGTAATATAATTACAGTAACGCGTTACTTTGTAACGCGTTACACCCAACTCTGCTCACAGCTCATGTTGTCCATTTAGTTTGGGACAAAATCAAAGTATTGTTCTATACCTATACAATCTTTATAAATACTCTGAACTTTGCTCTACTAATTTCACATTGCGACCCATAGCTTCTTTGTTGTAAATCAGTCATTCATTCTCAGGTTTCCAGTGAGTCCACATGGTTGAAATAAGACTTGTTATTCCAGTTATATTTTATAATGATTACGATATTTATTTTATGACTATGCTGTGATTTGGTGCCGTATAAATGACATTGAAACAAATATTGTGATAATACCATAATCATTTGGATACATCACAGGGAAAAGAGTAAATGCAGTCTGACAAACCATGAAACCAAGCATTGTTGTACCTTTTCGATTACTTTATAACTGAGCATATTCTGTCAGCTTCATGTACAGTTCTGATGCAGTCTCCCAGTTCTCTGGCTTCTGCAGGTCATTGCGCTCCATAGCAAAGTCCAAGTACTCCTGCATGTGTTGGTCCCCACATGGAGCTATAGACAGGCTTGTCTCAGGAACAGCATCCAATTCTGCCTGTTCAATCTGAAATCCACAGTCCCTAGAGCCAAATCTATGTTAAATAGAAGACAATAGTATTCATTTACATTTAAGATAAAAACAGACAAAGAAGTATCAATCCATCACCAATGTAATACCTGTGTGGCAAGTAGTACAGTTCATTGGGCACTCCTCCTGGACATGATGCTGTTCTGGAAGGGCGAATCCTGTGACTGTTCCACAGTCTCACACACTCATCCAAGTCCTTCTGAATAACATCAACGAAGCAGAATCTCAGAAGGCACTGATGCTCGTGACTCCCGTTGAAGTGTCCAGCATCTCGGAGGTCTGCAAATAGCTCCATCCAGAACTGAGACCTATAGAAATTGATATATTTTCAAGTGAATTGTTAAGCAATAGGCTATACAACAATTCTACAAATTACATTAAAAGGTTACCAGTAAAATCAACAACAAATCATTGAGTGTCAATTTAATCATTTATTTGCTTCACAACCTATAGTGCCTAGGTCCCCTCAGGGGCCGCTGTTCAATCCAAAACCCACGCTTAGATGTTCACAGTTTCTAACTTGATTTCGGCCAAAAATAAGTTCTAAAGAAAGGCCTTGTATAGTCTGGGTCATAGACTACACGCTATATATTATATCTATTATAATAAAAACTGATACACTTTAGCTAAGCAAATGTTGTTTGTCTGACAGTGTTGGCAAGTCATAGATAATCATGATAGACACTTACCTTCCCTTTCTTAATATGGACCACCAGGACTCAATACGCTGATTAGTCATGGATGTGCCATACATGTGGCTGGACGCTCCAGAGTCGTAGTCATGGTGATGGTGACGTAGGGTGCACTGAATTGCAGCCATAATTCCGTTCTCCGTGCCACAATCAGTCCGCAGCCTCATGGGGATGACACCGAGGTTTCGCACACATTTGAGGAAATATTGAGCGATAACTCTTGGGTTATTGTTTGTTGGACCACATTCAAGCCATACTACTTTACGTGAAAATCCATCTATGCATCCTGAAAGGGCCACACCGAATGGCTTAAGTTTGTCATAACCGTCAGCATGCCACATATAGTTCGGTCCCATTGAGTGGTAGGTTCTCCTTATAAACCTTCTGCGAGATCTCCTCTCGCAGCCTCGAGGGTTAAGCTCCCGGAGCAAATTCATAACATCATCTCTCTTCACTCGAAGACTGTACTTTTGTTTTAGTACCTGCCACATTGTTCGGTATCCAAACAATTGTCCAGGTCCACGAAGTTCCAACCTGATGGCGTTAATTACAGCGATTTGAGAGGAATAACCCTTTCTGCGGTAAAACCCGGCTTGATTCAGTTTGCTTTTAAGTAGGGATGCACGATATTGGTTTTTTGAAACCGATACCGATACCGATAACTTCCTGCTTCTCAAGACTGATACCGATACCGATAACCGATAATAAAAATTAAAGTTAAGCCACTAATTATTTTAATGCGATTAACGCATGTGTATTTTTTTTCCTCGGCCGCCCCGTAGCTTCAGAGCGCATCGAGTTTAAAATACCATCTACAAGCTGATGCTGACAGCCCCGCTCCTGCCGCCCGCTTGTGGAAGACCACACTTCCACGCTCACCGGCAGGCACCGACTGGCCATCGGGAGGACCGGGAGGGTGTGTGTACGTGTGGTCCGAGCAAGCAAGAGAGACCTTACGTGCATTGTTGTTGTTAGCATCTGGTGCTAGCTAGCTGCGCTAACGGATATAAGGAGCTGTTTAAATGAAAACGGAGGAGCGCTCTATCCACACAACTGCGCCGAGCACTTGACTTGATGCAGGAAGCAGACAGCGGGACATTGTAGGAGAAGTCAGCACACTCAGCAACATGATTGCAGCGTCCAGGCAGCTCCGGTTCGAGCATATGCCTTGAGTTGCACATAGCTGCAACGCGCGCGCGCAGACAAATGCGCAGACACACACACACACACACACACACACACACACACACACACACACACACACACACTGTATTGTATTATTGTCTTCGTACGCTTTTAACACACCATCGTAGCGATGGCGATGTTTCAGGTGACTGATCAGGTTCGAAGTATTAGGGGCGCTGGATTTGTGAAGAACTCCCCTCTTCCTAAACCACTAACACCACAGTACTGGCAAAACGGGAGGAGCCGAGTGAAAAACAAGCGCCCCTCATCCCAATCCACCCACACCGCAGGATACCCAAAAAATATATTGTATATTATCGGGGCTATTAATACTGTTATCGGTTTATCGGGATGACGTCATAATTCCTAATATCGGGCCGATAATTATCGGGCCGATAATTATCGGCCGATAATTATCGTGCATCCCTACTTTTAAGAGTCCGCAAACTGATTTTTACACCGTGAAAGGTAGACAATATGTCCACGATTACAGCATACGAGTGACCTTCATTAAAATATTTCCCGCAATGATGCAAGATATCTGGTCCTTCTGTCTGGTCCGTGTCCTTTAAACACTCCAGAGATTGTCCACAAGATGAGCAAAACGGTGTCACTTGTCCCAGGTTGTTTCTACAAAACGGACAAAACATGTTTACCGAACGTAAACACACTCGTACCTATGGTCTTTCCGCCAAAACAAATTACATTTGAGCCAACACCTTACGTCACTTCCGGTATGATGGACATTCCCTTTCCGCTTTGATTCTGGTTTGTAAAAGTGTTTCGTCAAATGTTAATGTGTTTCGGGAAATGTTAAATTGTTTCGGGAATTGTTAATTTGTTTTTGTTAATGTTAAATAGTTTTATCCTTGGTAAAAGTGTTTTATAAAATGTTAATTTGTTTTTAGCTTTGTAAAAGTGTTTTGCATCTTGTTAATTTGTTTTCGTTAATGTTAAAATTGTTTTCCTTGGTAAAAGTGTTTTTGCTCATGTGATTTTGTTTTATAAAATGTAAATTTGTCTCAAGCTTTGTTAAAGTGTTTCACACTTTGTAATTGTCCATTGCACTTCCCAGCCACCGTAGAAATCTAATCAAAAGTTGTTTACCTCAATTCTTTGGCGTTTCTCCATCGCCCGGCTCTTTCGTTCTTTCAGTGGTTTCTTGTGCTGAAATATGGACGGCTCCGGGTTTCAGCCTCCGATGTACTATTAATGCTTCTGCACCAACAGACTTGATGATAGCAGGATCAACGTCGTATGCATCACACGCGAAGTGGTCAGAACACAACTTGCTCCATTTTGTCGGTTGCCAGCCAACACGATTCACTAATGATGATTTAGTCTTTGGGAAATGCATGGAAACTCTCCCAGATCCCAGCACCGTTCGTACAACAAAAAGCACAACAATAACCCATGTTAATTCCGTTTTCTTTTCGAAAAACATGTGACCGAGACTGCCGAGTCATATTTGGTCCAGAGCATAGACTGTATATATAAAGATATAAGGTCCAGAGACTGTTTGGCAACAGTGACGTCACGCACGCGGAGGCTGCTGGGAATGTCATGTCAGAAATTCAGACGGCTTTGGGTCGAGTTTTGTATCAATAAAAAGCTTTTTTTCGGGTGTATTATCTCGATTTAAATAAAATAAAAAATATAGGCAGTCTTAAAAACAACATTTCTATAAAAATGTAGCATATTTGGAAGCTTTGCATTGGATTGCATCAAAGTGCATCAGGGCTGAGAGGAAGGATAAACATAAAGGGTATCTTGGCAGCAAGAGTCAGAGTAAGAAGGCAAAGAAGACCCAACAGACCTCTGCACCGAAGGTCATAACATCTAGGCCACTGCCAAACACCTTACTCGTTGCCATCGATGTACTTGGCATCTCCATTCCCGGTCCTCCGTCAGCAGCCTCCAGCCTCCTCTTCCTTCAGCAGCAGCACCCTCCAGCAGCAGTACCCTCCTCCAGCAGCAGCCCCCTCCTTCAGCAGCAGCAGCCTCCGCCAGCAGCAGCAGCAGCAACAGCCATATGAGGCTGACATATGAGGCTGAATAAAAAAAGTGCTAATTATTATTTTTAAAGTGTTTATTTTGTTAAAAATAAACATTTTGGATGCATGACCATGTTTTAGGCTCATCCTTCATTCACTGCTGTAGAGTAGCCTATTATTTGTTTAGGACTGAATAATACCTTTGAAGAACAATCATTAAATTAGTGTGTATATTACAATACAAAGAAATCTATCCTAGCATGCCATCAAACATTAAAAAGTAGCGCTAGGCTAGTTGTACAGTACAGATGAGTTAACACGGAACAGTACAAAAAAAACCAAGTACAGTCAACATGTCACATAATGAAATGTTAGTATATCCCAAAATGCAATGAAATATTTATCACAAACGCCACCTCATTTCTACTAGTGCTAGCAGTTAAGTCATATCATACAGAAAAAGCCGACTAAGGATGGCTGACACGGTCAGCTTCAGCAGATAAAAACCAAAATAACAATAAAAACACATAATCAATCTAAATCCTGCTTGTTAGTTACCCAGCATCATTGATATATAAGCTGCTAGCGATTCATTACTGAAATCTTACCTTCAAAGCTGACAAAGTCGCGCTAGCTAACTAGCAGGCAATGCTAGCAGAATTGGTTGTAACAACCAAGATAAAATATAGATAATTACGCTGTGCATATACAAATGAAGACCAGTATAAGCATCATAAAGGGCCTCTGATACAATATAGACAATATTGACAATTCAAAAGAGTTCGATATTTCAGCAACTTACCTCTGGAACTAATCGACGCGCCGTAATGAATGAGGTCCAACGCCCAAATGACAATATTTTGAACTATTTCGATGTCCATACCCCGGAAGTAGGCGCTGCCATTTTTTACAACGGAGGTCTATGGGAGTGTCGTAACTCTTAGTATCTCTAGGGCTCTGGGTTCAACCATAGACTGTATATATAAATTTACGAAGGGTCCGTGACGTCACCCATAGGATTCTGCAGAGTTGCCGTGAAGCCCTTAGTAGGCGGCCACTAACGGCTCGACAGTGACGTCAGAGTCTAACTCCGCCTTCTCCCGCCTGCTCCAAATAAGGGCAAAGAGGCGGTGCTGAGGCGGAGCCGAGGCGGGACAGGGCGGGACCTGCAGCCACCGAGCGTGACGTTCCAGACCTAGCTCAGGCTAAGAAGCTAAGCTAACATGCTCTCAGTATTAAGCTAACAACCTATGCTAACAACCCAGCTTGCGGTCACTGCTCCTCGTTCCCGGCATATTCTGAAGGTAAGATACCCTGTAACTTTTCAAAACTTGTCCTTTTGATTTAAATGTTCTTGAACCTACACTATACAATTGTTTTTTAAGTGCTTCACCGTTTTTCAAATATAAATGTCATTTGTAACTACATTTTGTAAACTCGCAGAGATATGGCCAGTGTTGCGTGAATTAAATGTGATTAATGAAATATGACTGTAGAAAAAGAAAGGTGCTTTTATATTGATTAAACCATTTTTATTTATTTCAGCATTAAGAAAAAAGAAGATTGCAACCTCCTCCACGCCAAACTGCACAACCTGTAAGTTGATGGTCCTGGCTTACTTTACATGACTTCAGATGGTTGACATTACACACAAACATACTATACATATACATGTGTGCACAATTGTAGATAAACAGCACACAGTATATAAATATATATATATATATATAACACTGTGTGCTGTTAATCTGTTTTTTTAGGTTTTGCTCTCTTGTTACTTTTAACCATACAGGTGTGATTTCATAGTTATTTTGTATGTTATTGTCAAAGGAACAAAATGAGCAACCCTTTATACTTCATTTGATATTCCTCATTATCTGAAGCATTTGTTACTCTCATTTATTTTCCTCCCATAGTGACTGTATGGATAATCGGAGACAGCTATGTCCGGCGTGGAGCCCAGAGCTACAGAGACCATCGGCAGCAACCTTGGCCTCGACCTGAGGGTGTGCTGGTTCGGTTGGGGTGGACTGCGCTGGAGAGGTGTCCTCCCTTTCTTTTCCTACTCCCTGCGAGGAAGAGCAGTCCCGGATGTCCTCCTCATCCACTGTGGCGGCAATGACTTGGGGGATGTGCCCAGTGTTCAGTTGCTGAACCAGATGAAGGAGGACCTGCACCAGCTTCACCATCGGCACCCTGGCATGAAGATCATGCTCTCCCAGAGGCGCCGGTGGAAGGCTGGTGCAAATCCTGTCAAAATTGACAAGGCCCGGAAGTTTGTTAACAGTGTTCAGTCAGACAACTCACGTGTTCCTTTAACATGTTTATTAGAAGCAGCATATAGTTGAGTTTGGCGACTAGGCTCGGGCATCATCACTCCATAAATATAAATAGCACGATGAGTGATGATTAAATAACTAACCCCCGAGCCTACAGGTGGAAGCTGGGGTGGTGGTGGGGCAGGCAAGCAGCAGCAACATGAAACACAGCAGCACGAACATGAACGCAGCAATAGCAAATGAATGCAGCAATAGCAAATGAACGCAGCAAGCAGCAGCGACGTAGCTGCAGCAATAGCAGCAGCAAGCAATGCATGGTGAGCGATCTGGCAGGTTAAATAGAGCGGCATATTAAGGAGACTCTGTTTGGTTGGTTGTAGAGCGGCAAGGGGGCGTTATGTATGAATGCAGCATAAGTGCTCGAGTTGACTGCCTGAACTAGCTCGCAGGCTTCGCCTCATTTCAGTCAGACAACTCACGTGTTCCTTTAACATGTTTATTAGAAGCAGCATATAGTTGAGTTTGGCGACTAGGCTCGGGCATCATCACTCCATAGATATAAATAGCACGATGAGTGATGATTAAATAACTAACCCCCAAAACTGCATGGAGATTAGATACTATCCCCCAAAACTGCATAGCCCGAGCCTGACGCTGGTGATGTGAGACTGATAAGTAGAGGGCCTGGCGAGCTGCCATGTGGCCATTCCCCCTAAGCACAGCGGCTTTAAGGGGAATATACTACTAAGTGAGACTGCTATGTGTAGGCCTGAGGAATAGCCCAGAGCCGATTCTTCCCTGAGCACAGCGGCTTTGAGAGGAATATACTACCTATATATGCTACCTAATGAAACTGCTATGTGAAGGCCCGGGAACAGCCCGAAAAGCCATCCCCCTTAAGCACCGCGGCTTTAAGGGGAATATACTACCTAGTGACTGCTATGTGAAGGCCCGGGAACAGCCCGAAAAGCCATCCCCCTTAAGCACCGCGGCTTTAAGGGGAATATACTACCTATATATGCTACCTAATGAAACTGCTATGTGAAGGCCCGGGAACAGCCCGAAAAGCCATCCCCCTTAAGCACCGCGGCTTTAAGGGGAATATACTACCTAGTGACTGCTATGTGAAGGCCCGGGAACAGCCCGAAAAGCCATCCCCCTTAAGCACCGCGGCTTTAAGGGGAATATACTACCTAGTGACTGCTATGTGAAGGCCCGGGAACAGCCCGAAAAGCCATCCCCCTTAAGCACCGCGGCTTTGAGGGGAATATACTACCTAGTGACTGCTATGTGAAGGCCCGGGAACAGCCCGAAAAGCCATCCCCCTTAAGCACCGCGGCTTTGAGGGGAATATACTACCTAGCGAGACTGCTATGTGTAGGCCTGGAAGTGACCAGTGCCGACCCCCCCCTCAGCACCGCGGCTTTGAGGGGAATATACTACCTATCAAGACTGCCATGTCTAGGTCTTTGAGGCAGCGACAATGAGCTTTCCCCCCCCAAGCATGCAGCTATGAGGGGAATATACTATAATGAAATAAATATAATCTAACCCAGCAACTACCTGGTATGCAATAACAGGATTCTACAGATATACATCTTTGAACGTTACTCATCATCGAGTAGTGCAAGAGCTCATGGTTGTTTGTGCTGCAAGGATCTCATTCATGTGAGGCATGATATAGCGCTGGTGGGCAGAAGATGACCGACGGCCCAGGATACTCAGGGTTGAGGTAGGCGGATATAGAGCTGCGGTTGTGGCTGTGCAGATTCTTCAACAGTGGGAATAGCGATCTGGGGCAGGTCGCAGCTTAGGCAGAGATCACGCAGCTTGGAGGACAACCCTCGTCGTAGGGTTTGCAGCCATCGAATACACATGGGTGCCAACGCATGTGTCAGAGGGCAATGATGCGAGAAGTTCAGCATGGAAGATAAAGGACAAAGAAAACCGTGTTAGTTTTAGCAATGATTATTCGGGGTTCCTTGACTCCCCAATCAGAAATGTCAGACATTGAATGTTTCAAAAAAGTGTGTATATTTGATCTCCAAAGTTAATTCAGTAAGGGAGAGATTATGCTGAGGGTGCAAAGTTAAGAGGCAGTCTTTATCATTGCGTGGAGGACGTGCCTTCTTAAGGCCCTTGAGGAGCAAATTAATGAACTCTAGCGTGGCTTAATACATAGCACTTGAAGATTGCAGGATTCCAATGAAAATACAATAAATGCATGAACAACTATTATATATATTGCATAAGTACACAGAGGAGGTTGGGACAGAAGAAGATAAAGTACCAAGCTGAATTGTATGCTTTGAATCATGCTCTTGGTTGGAGGCAGAATATGGGAAATTCTTGAGGGCTTGACGTGTAGATCCAGAGTCGTTTGGTTGAACGAAGGCATGGCAAGCTGGTGGGGCAAACCACTCATTGTGAAATCCCCCGAACCAGCAGAAGGCGCAGCATCTGTAAGTAACTAGAGAGGATCTGAGGACACCGCAAGGTCATTATGAAAGAATGAACATAACCTTCTACTCGTTGCAGAGGGGCTAAGACCAAAGATCTGAGCAATAGCCATCTCTAAGATTGCATTCATGCTGAATAGTCCGCGTCTTTACGCCAGACGCAAGTGTATTACATCATTTCATTTGCAGAAGGTTGGGTTTGCGTTCACCCAGGCAACCTCAAACGGACTATGAACTGTAAACTAAAGTCATTGTACGGAGATGCTTTTTCAACAATTGGCGCTACATTAAGCGGATAAAATGCAGATCCCAGCAATTCCTACAGTAGCCTGCATCATGGAGCATTGGCAGGTTATTTTCAGACTGCTGTTAATCTGGAGAGCACATCAACAGACTATGCGGCCGGCGCATAGGATTATAAATCAGACAACGTGCATTAAAAACATTACAACACATAATGAGACGTTATGCAGTGAGGAGGTTTCACCGATGACTCTGATGAAATTGTACCACTGCCTTTTCTCTGTACACAGGGGACCAGTGAGGTAAGCAGTCACCAGAATGAATGCATGACCCTATAGGTTACTGGATGTTGCACACAGCATAGATAGCAAAACAAGCGATGACGCGCAAATAGTTGTTTCACATGTTTTGATGCGGACTACGTCACACCAGCAATGAACCTCTCCCGAGTTTACTAGCGAGCGACCCGAGACCACCTCTTTTAGGCGGAGCAGAGGTATTGGGCTGCTTCCACACCAATCCAACGAACCGCATCAAGGGGTTAACGCTACAGGGACCGATTCAATAGTACTAACCAAGCAGGTGTGAACGTGACCTAAGACTATGGTGCCTTAAGGTCATCACGTCATTGGAGGCAGTCGCAATTTCTACAGGCTCGCACTACCTGTTAGCATCTGGCATCTGTTAGCATCTAGCTCTCCTGCTTACAAACTTTGAGCCATCCCTGTTTATACAAGTAGTAGTTTTATGCTGTCTGCCGAGCCGGCTGTACTGAGGTGTTTTACCTCCGGAGACGGAGCGAAGAGACGGAGCGGCTCCACCTGTTGCTGCCTGCGATCTACGGAGGCCTGCTCCCACCTGTAGAATACGGCTGTACTGGAGAGGTTTTTACCTCGGAGTCGTCGCGGAGAGACGGAGTGGATCCACGCTTCGGGCTTGACATGCTTCCACCGGGCGTGTGCTGCTGTACGGAGGAGGATTTTACCAACGCTGGGGCCTGCTTTCCACCTGTCCTGGTTCTGCTTTTGCAGAGCCTGCTTTCACCCGGGGATACCACAGAGGGACCGGAGCGCTTCCACGCTGCTGTTTTCGCCTGTCCTTTGCTGCTGTGCTGATTTTGCGCCAGGAACATCGCGGATACTGTGTGCTGGTCTGGGGAAATGGCCCATATCGGGATTCTGCTGTGCCTGTTAACTGTTTTGGACTATGAGAAGATCTCTAGTCATTCTGAGAAGTCTACTGGATTCAGGTCTGTTCTGCCACCCGCAGTGGGCATCCCCTGCAAAGGTTCGGATGTGTTGCTCAAACAATTACCGGTTGCCTTGTCACAGACAATCTGCTCGACAAAATATGTTTGTCTTTTGTTTTTCCTGCGATGATGGTTCTTCAGGACTGCTTCTTAAGCTCAAATCACACTCTTGCAGACTTTTCCGGTGTTTCTAAATGAGATGACAATGTATATGTGTCGTAGAGAATCCAGCATAATGCTTCTGATGTCAAAGAAACGTGGGCTACTATGGCAACCAAATGCACATTTGATTGTAAAACCTTAAAATATATATGCCACAGAAGGCATATGGGATGTCTGCTTTCCCTGCCATGTCATCTACAGAGCAAAGAAACGGGAACAATTTTAGTAGTTAATAAAGTCTTAACAGAATAATTGTGAGGAACTAACGGCTCAATAAAGAAACGTTGCTAGAATAATTCCTCCTAGCACTAGGCTAGGGGCCTGTTGTGTTTTTAAACGTTTAAATAGCAGCATGTGTAATACTCCTGGCTCCTTCAGTGCAAACTTCAGTCTTGAGTGCAGGTTTCAACAGACATGGGTCCCTGGCTGGGAGCCGGCATAACTTGCTAAGAAACCTTGATTTAAGCCTGTGATAAGGTCATTTGACGAACATCTGTGATTAGGAAGAGCTTGGAAACGATTTGCAGCATGAAGCCTCCTGAGGCACACCCAGCGAGGGGCAGATATTGCAGGTAGAGCTTAATTCCTGTGAGGAAAAACTCTTCTTTGGTAGGTGATTAAATGTATATGGCCGCTTGGCAGAGAATGATTCATGGTATTCATAGAAAAGACACTGTAGGAGCACGTTTTTGAAGTCTAAAATGATGGTCAAAAATGTATCGAGCTTCCCTTCATATTCACGTGATGGAAATTATTAATTATTTCCGTTTTTAATTTCATTGATTTATAGTAGGCCTAGTATAAGTACTTATATACAATCAACTTCTGTATAATTGCCTCAAATATGACTTACTGCAGGCCAAATATTTCCATAATAAAACATTGCTTATGCAGAAAGTATTATATACCTGTCAGGAAGCAAGAACTCGTGGCTGGATCTGGGACTCCAATTCCCAGAATCCTCGGGAGTGTGACGTCAGTGGCACAACGTGGTTGAACGCGGAAGTAGAAAACTTTGTTTACATTGCAGGTAGAGGAAATCGAGTTTGTTCACGGGAATATATCGTGCAATTAAAGGCTTCAAGCGCTGATTTTACTTCGAGATGGTAGGACAGGATGGCAGGTACTTTGGGAATGCCGGAGTCAGCATGCTCCTGCCTTTTTTGATGTTTAAATACCCACCGACCGAGAGACAGTGCGACTCTTAGCTGACACACAAGAGAGGGGTTGTTACCGGAGCTGGCGTAGAACTCGGGACTTCCTCTGGCCCAAAGGATATTAAAAGCTACTCCAGATGAGGACGGAAGGGACACCTGAATGCGTGTCGTGCGGGACCTGTGGCTCGTTCCAGCGGCGTCTGAACCATGCTCTGAGCTAGCCTGTGTTTCGGGAATGAGGCATTTCTTACGGCTTCTTGCGTATGACGATTCGGTTCCAGTGTCGGAGATTGCAATAGACATTTGCAAGGACAGCAACGGCAGGCAAGCAGCAGCAACATGAAACACAGCAGCACGAACATGAACGCAGCAATAGCAAATGAATGCAGCAATAGCAAATGAACGCAGCAAGCAGCAGCGACGTAGCTGCAGCAATAGCAGCAGCAAGCAATGCATGGTGAGCGATCTGGCAGGTTAAATAGAGCGGCATATTAAGGAGACTCTGTTTGGTTGGTTGTAGAGCGGCAAGGGGGCGTTATGTATGAATGCAGCATAAGTGCTCGAGTTGACTGCCTGAACTAGCTCGCAGGCTTCGCCTCATTTATGGCTACTTTTGTTCATAGCCTAAATGCTGTCATTGTTGACCACTCCAACATTAGACATGACAGTCCTGGGCTGTTTTTGCGAGATGGAGTTCATTTCACCCCTAGGGGAAATGATATTTTTTTAAAGTCACTAGCCAATTGCCTGAAAGACCACCTCCAAAGACTGTGAACTGCTAAAATGTCAGTATCACTGTCTTTGGATTTGGCCTTTAGAGTATGTATTCTAAGGCCCTTGCTAAGCCCAGACTGTCATGGCTAATGTTGAGTTAGATATTATATCTGTAGCCATGACACTGTTAACATGGCTGCTCTTCCTCTTCCCCACATCCCACCTCTTCCCCCAATGGACTCTGCAGCTCTCTACGCCCATGCTGGGCATGGCTGTCTGTCAAACCTTTTATTTTGTATTTGTTATGATGTTTTTTGTTATTTTATTTGTTAAAATAATTATGTATTTATGTAAATATTGAAAATAAATTACATTCGTATTTTCACTTCTTTTGTCTACTGCTTACTGAAAATGTTAGCTATCACATCCAAATGGGACTATCAAATGAAAGGATAAGCTTACCATATAATACAGAAAACATTACACATTAAGGCTCAAATCTTTTCCCAAGCCGTAGCAGTCTGAAAAGAGTCCCAAGTTTAAAAACACAACATTTTGACAATGAATACTACGCTGTCATTTATCAGTGACAATGCAAACAACAAGAAGGTCTCCCCTGGTCCCATGTATGCATCAATGTCATAAGCCTACCATAGAATGTAATTATGAAGTGCAACACCCACAATCCCTACAGGGTCGTAATGTCACAGAAGATAATACCTTTTAGAGAGTTTCTAAATTGTTCAGTATGCAGATAAATATTTGTTTTACAATAGAAACATTTTTCTCCATAAATGTTCCCACATGTTGTGAGCATCAACTTTAAATCTTTTGTCAACAAATAAAAAACATCTTAATTTCCTTTAGGACAACATTTTGTTTATAACACCACTACATTGCTCCCGATGGCATGGCCAACGGTGTGTGAATGTGTATGTATGTTAGTGCATGTCCTAACATACACTGCTCTGTATGAATGGGTGAACGGCATGTAGTATGTAAAGCGCTTTGAGGGGTCTTAAAGACTGGATAAAGCGCAATATAAGTACAGTCCATTTACCATTTACCATTTACATTAACAATAAGCATAGGAAAATGATAAATGTCAACATTTAAGATTGTGCTTTTACTCTTTATTTAATCAGATCTATTTCACATTGAAAATTGAAAGTTACATTTTGCATTTTATGAAAAGTAAAGGTTTCGAATCATTGTATGACTTAAGTACACTAGAAATAAATTAAAGATGTGCAACAACTGTATCAGTAATTAAAATGATATAACTTATGTACAGGGTTGGGAGGGCTACTTGCCAAAAACACAACCAGTAACTTAATGTGAGTATCAAGATATAAAAGTAATGTAACCTGATAACTTTATTTTTGTTTTGGATTACCTCAATATCAAATGCAATGCAAATAAACACAGGAGAGAATAAATATTGTATAATATAATACCATAAAGCAGATTCAGGCAGTAGGTGTCAGTGTTTCCCACAGATCTGAAATTTACTTGGGCTGGTGGTGGCAGCGGGGTGGGGGTATAATGACATAATCATTTTGTGCAAAGATGGCACTGTTTGTCAGAGCACTTCATCCTTCTGGGATTTCATGAAGAACAGCTCCAACGCCTGTGTGTATGGGAACACCTCTGGTGCTGGTCCATTAACTGCCAGTGTTTCCCACAGATCTGTTTCCCACATATCTGAAATAGCGGTAGTGGTGGTAGCGGGGGGTTAGGTGACGTGCAACAACATTAACCTTTCTGTTGGTCGCTTGTTAGCAGACCCTTCACGCAATGGCAGAGCGAACAGGTACAGGCAGGGCCCATAATTATAGCCCTATAGTTTAAATCTACTACCCACACATGAACATATGGAAATAGGTTACTATTTAAAAACATAAATGTATTTATAAATGTAATTAGGAACCTATCCATGTGATTTTCAGTGGGGGTCGACCTCAAATCCTCTATGGGGGTCCAGGGGCATGCCCCCGGTAAGATTTCATTTTTTATATTGGTGTTAAATGCATCAATCTGGTGAATTTTGAGGGGAAAATATAGAGACTAGATCTATGGAAACACCTATATTAAACAGAACTGTATACATTTCAATAATCATAAAATCATGGCCATAACCAATAACATACCATTTCCAATATGACAAAAACACTGAAACTTGTTTATTAATTTATTTTTGGTTCATTTATAGTTGTGAGTGTGTCTGTGCTCCTGAATCAGCCTCTCCTGTCTCCCTCCTCTCCCCCTGCTCCTCTTTGAGGCAGTAGCAAAGACTAGTTTTCTCTCAACAAGTTTTAAAAGTGTATCTTGCCTTTTTTCACCTTAATATGTGTTTACATAACTGGTGACCACACCGTTTGACACCCACTGAGAACTTAGACTGAGTTATCTATCTAAACACTCAGAGAGTCCTTTACCTCACCTGAGCTGAGCTTATCCCGAGCTTGAATGACACACAGAGACCAATCAAGGGCTTTGATTTATGATCTGTATGACAGTGGCCATGTCGGCAGGCCACATCATGTGGACAGCCAGTCACCCTGTGTGAGGCAGGTCACTTAACAGGCCAGAAGGAGGCGAGATCAGTGCAAGGGAGCGAGGGATCATTGTCCACAAGTTAATCGATCGCAGATGGCGTCGTGGTCACGGACGAATAAAAAAAAATTATAAAAAAATTATAAAAAAAAACAAACTAAATGGGTCACGAAATATACTTGGGCGGCCGTTAATATACCTGGGCGGCCCGCCCAAGTATAGTCTATGTGTGGGAAACCCTGCTGTATCATAGCCATGCTAATAATGTTTATAATAAACCAAACCGTTTGTAAATCAGTCAAGATTTCAGCGAGTTAAGAGTATTTTTGTGCAGATCACTCACCTTACAACAGCTACCATAACGCGAATCAGAGTAACTGTTGACTGTAGCAAGATGGCGGCCGGTCAGCTAATCTCCCATGAGCCATCTAGTGTTTATATATATCTATGACTGTCACTACCCGATCCGTCCCCCTGCCCGATCGGTACTGCGCATGTGCGAGATGGTCCGCCATATTGGACAACTCCGGACGGCAACCCAAGATGGACACTTGACTTGACACAGTGGCTTTTAGCAAAGCTCAAAAAGAAAACTCTCTCGAGAGATGAGTTCTTGTTATTACAACGTGACTTCACTATTATTTAACAACTTTTTTTATTGGGTTCTTTTATTTGGGGTTAAGTACATTGTCAGAATAAGTGAGAAATGGATTTAACTTCTGTTAGACAGCCATATGCCATACATTTTTGCATACATTCACAGTAAATATTTATTCAGTATGATAGCTGTCTAACAGAAGTTAAATCCATTTCTCACTTATTCTGACAATGTACTTAACCCCAAATAAAAGAACCCAATAAAAATAGTTGTTAAATAATAGTGAAGTCACGTTGTAATAACAATAACTCATCTCTCTCTCGTTTTATTTTTGAGCTTTGTCAAAAGCCACTGTGTCAATGTTGTCCTACTTGGGTTGCCGTCCGGAGTTGTCCAATATGGCAGACCATCTCGCACATGTGCACTGCAGATCGGGCAGAGCTGCAGATCGGGTATTGACACACACAACTGAAATGCGTACCGTCACGTGTGTCACAAAGCGCATTTGCGTACCGACGTACATGTGAAGCTTTTCCAGAAGGCGGTTAGATCACCGGACGACAGGCGTCGGTCTCCGTGTGCACAGTCAGGGCTGCTGTTAACGTCGGTCTATACAACGGAATTGTCCCAAAACTACGCCAACCGGCTGCGGAGGGTGACTCCCCCCCTTCACTGGAGAACTGCGCTAAAACAGCTGATCACAACGTTCACACTCTGTGGTCACGAAGAGTGCTCCACTAGACCCCCCCTGTCGACTTTCCTGAAGTACTCCCCCGTTGATAGAAATCGACAGGTAATGAATTAAGACCCCACGGTTTGATGATTGATAGGTGCTCTCTTTCATTTTGACACAGAAACATTTTACAATAAACATGTCAAATGGATATATCCAACTTCTTTCATTTATCTTTCCATTCCCACAACAATATACATAAAGAAATGACATATTTTGGACATAGTTCGAATGGTGATTAATCATGATTAATACATTTTTAAGCTGTGATTAATCTGATTAAAAATTGTAATCGTTTGACAGCCCTAGTTTTTTATGCTGTAAAGTTGGGCATTTTAAAATGGCGGTCTATGGAAATTGCTCCTTTCTGCAGTCAGTCCCTATCGGCCAATATATGAACTACAGTGTGTGGCACTTCCGTATTGGTGTCCCGGCTCTTCCCCAGAGTTTTCCGCTTGTGCGAAACACAATAGCCAGCATGTGTAGTTCTGGGGGGGGCGTTCGAGTCCAGTTTTGAATAGTCTGCCGTGGTTTCGTTCCATTTCAAAGAGCTTGACGCTCGGCGTAACCTTGGCGCACTGCCACTCCAACATCCAATCCCAGAGCTTGAAGATAAATCACGGGGTTTGTCAATATGACTGTAGTCCCAAACGATAGCTGGGGATTGTGGGTAGTGTAGTGTCTTCGGCCATCCTAAACTGATATTTTTTGGGGTATCATATCGCCTTAACAACACCACATCTGGCGTCGCAGAGATCTTCTGTTACTGTCCTTTCTTCTTAGAGGAAGTACAGAAACACGTAACTTTGTATTTGTTTTAATGTTTGAGGTGCAATAAACAACACAGCAGCTTTTTGGCATGTTAAAACTATTATTTTCTGCCTCGCTCATGAAAGTAACAGCTGGCGAAATTACAGCCTTGCCTACTGATTTCAAATGTGTGCTCTAAAATGATATTTATAAATGACTATTATCATTATTATAAGCAAGACAATAAATGGCAAAGATATGTAGAAAATAAACGTCTTTAAAATACGTTCATAAGAAACGTAACGTGGGAGAAAATATGTTTCTAGAAGATATGTAGAAAATAAACGTATTTGAGATACGTTCATAACGAACGTAACGTGGGAGAAAATACGTCTCTAGCTAAACGTAATTGAGAATGCAGTTTAGTTCTGTGGGAACGTCATTTTTAGGAGACAGGGTTGCCATAATACATTCTGACGAACAATACAAATTATTATGAATACAAATACATTAAATGTTAATTGTTAGACGCTTTTATCCAAAGCAACTTACATACTCATCACTGTGGACAATCCCCAGAGGAGCAATTTGGGGTGAAGTGTCTTGCCCAGGGACACAACGACATGTTGACTGCAGTGGGGTTTGAACCTGTGCTCCCCTGATCCCAACACCAACACACTAGACCACTGCGCCACACGCCTCCCCTAAATAAAATAAAAAGAAGCCTCCCGTGAGTTACTACAAGCTATAAAGTAGATTTTACAAACGTTTTATAGAATAAAAAGCTCACTGCAGGACGTTGTAGAAATGCATGTGTGCACCACGACAAAGGAGCCTCATTCACTTTACATTGGCGGTGTTTGCGTGGTGCAGATGTAACAGTTCTAAAGGTTGGTGTAAAATCCGGGTTAAATTAGAGAATTACGCCATCTGGTGTTACAAACGCCTGCCTGCATTGCTGTAGCTTTGTTACCGCAATGGATTGTGGGAGGTTCTCATACCGCGTGAGGATCTGTTGAGAATAAGGTGCTATTGTATTATGTCTGTGGACAAAATGTATGTTATTATTTTATTAGGACAATAACGTTCTGTTATTACGTTCTGTTAACGTGAGCGTGGTGCTATCTCTCCAACAGAACGCTGCTCACATGTCCATTGTATGTGTCCATTGCAATGCAGGTATGTGAGTTTTGTACACCAGTTTGTTTATGTTTAATGTTTCACATTGTTTATACTACCGCTATACGATCATTGTTGTGTTGTTGATTATTGGACACTTATTTTGTAAAGGAGATTGAGATACCGCGTGAGGATTGTTGAGAAACGCAGCTCACATGTCCATTGTATGTGTCCATTGCAATGCAGGTATGGAAATAAACTGAAGTAATCACCAGCTCTGAGTGGTCTGTTGCTGAGGGGACACTACACCAGGGTTACATTGGTGCCGTGACCCGTTCTTGACTACGCCGGACCAGGGTGGATGTCTTCTCGTCGCTTCAACGTTTTGGAGCTTCAATTCCTTCAGTGTGTTGGACTCTCAGGTTTATTTTGTTGATATAAGCCTTATTTTTTTGAACTTGTCATTTTATTTTGGTTTACTATCGATGAAACATGAGTTCCAGTAGATTGAATACCTTTGAAATGACTCCTTTCAATGTTGGTAGGGGTAGAGGGCTATGTAGCACACCTGTTCCATTTTCACTAGGTGACTTTAAGGTGGGGGATAGGAAAACTTTTGATGGGGATTCAGTGCACAGTCCTATCCAGGGGCGCTGTAAGGGGGTGAAAAGTTAGGACGATTCTAAGGGCCCGTGACTGACGGGGGCCCCAACATGTTTAGAACATTAAGAAAAAAAAATGTAAGTAACCTTTCATCAATCCTCAATAATTAACATTAATAGAACGTTATATTGATAAATTACTCAATAAACTTACGATTCATTTTACTTATTTTCTTCCAAAAGTTAATTATCCAAAGCCTCTGTACACCCCCCTCTATTTACATGTAATGGTTTGGTCCTGCCCCCAAACACGGTGCAGCACCGGCACTTGCAGAGAGTGAAAGCATGTGAGGAGGGATGCTAGTACTTAGCCTACGTACGTATGTTGTACCATGTCTCAACGACTCAAAAGGTCAGGCTCTAAGAAAAGAAGAGAAAGGAGAGAAAGACAAGAGAGAGGGACTAAAGGGCAACAGTATGTCACCCAGTTTTTCACAAGAAAAGGTGTGGTCCATGAGTGGTGGAAATTCAGAGGTTTTTCATTTCATTGCTCTTTTAGCTGACATTTAAAGGTGGGGTAGGTAATTCACTTCAGAAACACTTTTTGTTATATTCCATGGAATGCTCTTAACATCCCGATAGCAATGAATATCTGAAGTGCTTTGACAACAAACACATAAAAACATGTCATCTGTGGAAGCCGTGGCGCTGTAAAAAGCACGACCAATCATCCAATCAACGGGGTACAGAGTCGCTTAGATAAGCGGGGGAGTGCATCTGACGAAGAGATAGGTTGTTGTGCTCCCTCTCTCTGTTTCTTATCTATATCTAATAGAACTGCTCGGGTCTTGATAGATTGATTGGGGAAGTTCATGAGATCTTTTTAGAGGGTTATCAAGAATAACTTTTATCCAATGACCTTCTCCCTCTCTGTCTGTGTCTGTGTATTCTCTTGTTCCGATTAACCCAGCCACATCTTTCTTCTTGTTTTGTATCTATATCTACGCCGGGATCCGGAGTCGAGGCTGATCCTCTTGCTGTAGTCCTGTGTCTTGGACCCTCTATCCTGAGTTCTGGATTAAGTCGTGGACTTCGGGTCGTGGCTGAACCTGTCTCTGCGGTCCTGCCTTGGGTCTCGTCATGCTGCTTCCCTGATGGCTTCCACAGGATTGTAGCTGACATCCTCGTAGATTCATCTTCTTATTACAGACACATGCATTTCCTAACATTCGGTCTATATGCTGTAAAATGTATTATCTCTTGGATTCACACACGGCATCTATTGCACGGCTGTCCGTCCTGGGAGAGGGATCCCGCCGCTGTTGCTCTCCCTGAGGTTTCTCCCATGTTCCCTTTAAACTGTGGGTTTTCTCTGGAAGTTTTTCCTTGTACGATGTGAGAGTCTAAAGGCCCTGACACACCAAGCAGTCACCAAAGGACTCGCCGACGCCGGCTGTTGCGTCGCCTGTTCTCCTGCGTCTTGGCCATGTGTCGCACGGGAACACACCGCAAAGACTTCAGTGCGTGAGTGGCAATAACTCTCCTTACCAGCAGGCGGCGGTAGTGTGTATTCGTCATTCAAAAGAGGCAACAACCGGAAGACAGAGAAGAAGAACAGACCGTGATATAAACAAACAACAAATAGCGTGTGCGTTCCATTTTCACTCTCGTCCATCGAAAAAATTACATTACATTTAGCTGACGCTTTTATCCAAAGCAACTTACAAAAAGTACATTCGACCAGGAAGACACAACCTTGAAGAAAACAGAATCATAAAGTACATCAGGTTTCATAGAGCCAAACATTTCAAGTGCTACTCAACTGGCTTTAGATAAGCCAGTCCTTTATTAGTATATAAGTGCTCTGTTAGCAGTTCTTTGTTAGTAATTCTATTGCTCGAAGTGGAGTCGAAAGAGACTGTGGGAAACATGTTTCGTGCGGCACTGGAGCTTGATTTGGGTTCTGCCCGCTCTGTATTAATGTCATGTTGACAGGTTATCATCATGTAGGCGTTGATAAAAGCTCATTCTAATGTTGTGTTATGTGTGTATGAAGGTGCGAAATAAAGTTTTGCATTGCCTATCCTGCTATTTGTATTCTTTTAATCACACAGCGATAAGAAACAATAACAATGTACCTACATAACTGTCAGTTGCAGCCCTAGCATTAGTATTGGTTATAGTAACAGCTACAACATTAAAATACTTCTCGTCAGATTGAGGAGGATAATGGGAGAATGAACAGAGAAACATCCATCTGAATAATAATAACTTTATTTGTATCGCACCTTTCATACAGGGGATTGCAGTTCAAAGTGCTTTACATCAGTAAGAAATAAGATATAAAATCAGTGTAAAACAAGCAGCAAGAGCAAAGCATAAAGTGGGATCAAATAATGCAGATATATTATATATATATATACATATATATATAGATATAGTTGTAAGAAAAAGTATGTGAACCCTTTGGAACGACCTGGATTTCTGCATAAGTTGGTCATAAAATGTGTTCTGATCTTCGTCTAAGTCACAACAACAGACACACACAGTCTGCTTAAACTAATACCACACAAACAATGATATGTTTTCATGTTTTTATTGAACACACCATGTAAACATTCACAGTGCAGGGTGGAAAATGTGAATGTGAACCCCTAGGCTAAAGACTTCTTCAAGAGCTAATTGGAGTCAGGACTCAGGAGTCAGCCAACCTGGAGTCCAACCAATGAGACGAGAGTGGAGGTGTTGGTTAAAGCTGCCCTGCCCTATAACAAATACACACCACTTTTGAATTGGCTATTCCTAAGAAGCATTGCCAGATGTGAACCATGCCTCGCACAGAAGAGCTCTCAGAAGACCTACCATTAAGAACTGTTGACTTGCATAAAGCTGGAAAGGGTTCCAGAAGTATCTCTGAAAGCCTTGATGGTCATCAGTCCACGGTAAGACAAGGTGTCTATACATGGAGAAAGGTCAGCACTGTTGCTACTCTCCCTAGGACTGGCCGTCCTGTAAAGATGACTGCAAGAGCACTGCGCAGAATGCTCAATGAGGTGAAGAAGAGTCCTAGAGAGTCAGCTAGAGACTTAAAGAAATCTCTGGCACATGCTAACATCTCTGTTGACGGATTTACGATACGTAAAACACTGAACAAGAATGGAGTTCATGGAGGACACCACGGAGGAAGCCACTGCTGTCCAGAGAAAACATTGCTGCACGTTTGAAGTTTGCAAAAGAGCACCTGGATGTTCCACAGCACGACTGGCAACATATCCTGTGGACAGATGAAACCAAAGCTGAGTTGCTTGGAAGGAACACACAACGCTATGTGGAGGATCAAAAGGGTTTTTCTTGCAACTGTATATATATATTAATCCCAACAGGCCACCTTGTTTGTGGTTTGATTCAGTTTTAGTAGAATATAAAATACATGAATGAATGATGAAATGAGCACAAAGTGCAGACATACTATAATTATATTGAGGTACTTGAGACTAATCATGCAACTGTATAGTTCTGCTCCACAACAGTTAGAGAATGAAGAAACCATCACGTATGAAAGGCTACATGTGAATAGAAGGGCAGAAAACGGCTTGCACATTTACATTTTTTACAATCTTGAACAATGACCAGCAGTAGACAGTGTCTCATTTAGTATCATCATCCGGCGCTTCGCCGGAGGCCTTCGAGTGCTGAGTGTGCTTGGCCTCTCTCCGAGCCGCGGTGCCGGTGTGGTGCAGATGGTGGATTCTGCCAGGGCTCAGCATCAAAGTGGAAGGACTCCTTAGTGGTGCTGGTCGAGGTTTCACTGCTGGTGCCACCGGGGGTGATTCTGCAGCCACCGGACGTTCCTTACATTTTTTAATATAAATTCACAGTTAGTTGGATTTAATACCATGAGAAACCTCTTAAAACTGTTTACTAAGCATTCATAACAAAACAATACCCTGAAATGTGTGTGCCATTAGTTTGGGGTGTGGTCAAGTGTGAGAGGTATATTGTAGACACATTGTGATGCTCTATTCAGATGCTAAAGACATACTTCTAGAAGATTCAGAACACTACAAAATATATGTATGTATTATTATAGGTTAAGATAAAAGCGTTATTGATCCCATGGTGAATTTCATAAGCTACCCAGCAGTATATCATGTAATTTCAATTAGCTCCTCCTTTACCAGCTGCAACATTAAGGTGAGGAGCACATCAATAATTATAACAGAATAATATATATATTATTCTGTTATTGTTATATTTAACACTGTAACCACCAAATGAATGAAAATAATGTTTTTGTAAATGAAAGAAGCAAGAAACACTTATTTGTAATCAACAAATAAAATAGTTACCGTGATGGTGTGGTTCGAAGTACTCTCCTTCCTTCTTGTGTAGGGCTCTAAAAACTGCAGCCTGGTTATGATCCACTGCTGTCTGCCCGTCCTTTGTGCTCCACAACCACCCGAAGGGGCAAGTCTCTTGTACCGGGTGTACTGGGTTCGCATAGAATCCCAATTCTTCAGCTCTTTCTCTGAAGCACACAAATAAACGATGTAAGCATTGTGGCTAGTTAGCATGTCCAATTCATATCTATATTCAGTGCCAAACTGCACAGCTAGCAACAGCTAGCAACAAGATAACAACAAAACACAAGGTTGCAATAACAAATTACATTTCACGTTAAAGTCACTGTACGCTGGCAAACAATAAAAAGCCAACAGTATCTGCTAAAGAGCTCAATTGATGAAAAAGATAATCTTACCCGAGAAACCAAGTTGCGTTTCAATCTCTCGCCAGAGTCAGGTTTTCACTACTCGGTTCGAGTGATGTCGGACAGAGCTGGCCTCTTCCGACTTACGAAAACAGCCGAAATCGGCCTGGTGTGTCAGGGCCTTTAGGACAGAGGGTGTCATTTTTCTCATACTGATATTCTGAACAATCTGTGCTGTTGTATTTGCTGTAAAGTGTCTCTACTGTAGGCTATTTTTATTATATGTACAGCACTTTGGCTCGACCAAAAATTGTTTTATAAATGTGCTCTATAAATAAAACTTGATTTGATTTGATACGAACACCCTGTGATGGGACAGGGTTTGGTCCGAACATTTATTCGGCCACTGGCCATTTTAAGAATGATGCCTCTTTCCTCCAAGTTCCGCACTGCATGTTTGTGCTTAAGGTGCTTGTGCAAAGCCAGATAGAAGAGTCTGCACACCGGGCATTCGGACGACATTCTTACTAAAACAGACACAGTGAATTGTATTTCAATTATTTTCTGTTTCTCCGTTTATATGCATTAGCGTAACCGGTGATTGCAACAATAGGTCCGATGCTTCAATGCCTGGTACACGGACCAAGGGAGGACTTGGGTTACCACCGGGTTAAATGGTCCCACCTCCGCACCAACTGATGATGGTGATGGCAACATTGGGTCCGATGCATCAATTCATGGTGCCCTGACCATGAGAGGGTTTGGGGTGGGATTTGGGGTGCCCCGGAACCAGGCAGTACCCCAGCAGGAAACACGTTTTATGGTCAAAGGAGGAAAGAGTGATAGAATAGTGACTTGTGAGGCGGCCAGAGAGTCTATCATCTCTCGGGCTTATCCTCCAGGCAATGCGGTACCAGAACTGGGTCAAATTGACCAAAATGTAAACAAAATAAGTTTCAATTCATCCATGGAAAAGGGCTGAAAATGAAAAAAAGTATCCAAAAATAGGGCATCATGAGCCCGCAAGAGTCTCCTGTCAAATCCCCTTGCATTCCTCCACAAGTCTGAGTTCACTTTTTGGAGATCCATAGAAAAGGGGTGAAAGTGAGAAAATGTATCCGAAAATAGTGTCTCATAAGGCGGGTAGAGTCCCCTGAAAACTCTCCTTACATTCCTCCAGAGTCAGAAAAAGTCTGGGTTAACTTTTTGGAGAACCATAGAAAAGGGGTGAAAATGGAAAAAAGTATCCAAAAATAGTGTCTCAAAAGGCGGATAGTGTCCCCTGACAACTCTCCTTACATTCCTCCAGAGACTAGTTCAAAAACTTAAAGTTTGGTAAGAACCATGCTGGGGGGTCTCCATGCAACAATTGTATCCGAGCCAGAGGACAGATGGAGCGGACACATTCCTCCATGAACTGACACAGCCGTTTTTTTTCTGAGTCCTCTCAAAAACCGGGTTTCCGATTTCGTGCAGACGGTAGCTTGAAAATGATGAATGAATTTTTTTGACGGCAAAGGGGAGGCTGTGCAATAATCATGTTGTCTAATCAGCATCTTGATATGCCACACCTGTGAGGTGGGATGGATTATCTCGGCAAAGGAGAAGTGCTCACTATCACAGATTTTTCCAGATTTGTGAACAATATTTGAGAGAAATGGTTATTTTGTGTTTATAGAAAATGTTTTAGATCCTTGAGTCCATTCATCCCTCAATCCTTACATCCCGTCATCCAGACACCCCTTCATCCCAACATCTCTATATCCCTTCATCCCTCCATCCCACATCTATTCATCCCTCATCCATTCATCCCCTGATCCATTGATCCCTCATCCGTTCATCCCTATATCCCTTCACCCTCTGCCTGTCACCATTCATATTTAACTTGTGAATATTTTCGAATTTATAATTCTAGGAATCGTCTGGGGGCACGTAATCAGCCCGAGCAGATCATACCGTAGACGGTACCCCCACTCTGAGTCTCCCTCTGCACGGACCACAGCACGTCCCTCCAGACCAGAAAATCTCATCAACCCCTCCATATCAATTCATTGTTTCCTTTTGCAATAAACATCACACTGTATATATAAGTGTTCTCCAGTGCCTTTTGTCCGCTTTAGCGGCCCGTCCACACGGCAGCGTGCGTTGAAGCTTCAACGATTCTGCCCCTTCACTTTGAATGGGGTGACGTCACGCTTCGCCAAACTGCATTTTGGCAGTGTCACTACTCGTCACCAATCAAACCGCGTGCTTGTGTGTCCGGGGCGGGAGATTCATGTGATTGGTTGTTGGTCGAGTTTCAGACACGCCCGCCGGCAAGCTACGTTGGAAATGTAAGATGCATTTTGACAGACAAGACGGACAATTGTAAAGCACTTTGAGCACTGGAAAAAGCGCTATAATAAATGTAAGGAATTATTATTATTATTAATTGGGGGGGAATATCCTGCATTTTGAATGTCCGATAGTTCACCATTACCTTAGCACCTTAGTCTTGTCCACGAAAACTAAATATACATGTCGTCATAGTTTTTATTGTCAAGAATCTATTTTAGCTCGTCATTGTCTCGTCTTAGTCATGTAAAAAAGGTTGTTGACGAAATGTTGTCGTCATAGTTTTCGTTGACGACATTAACACTGCCTGTAAGCAGGCAGCTGCAAGGCAAGGCAAGTTTATTTATATAGCACTTTTCAACGCAAGGCAATTCAAAGTGCTTTAGAAAAAAAAATGAAAGACATTAAGCATTAAAAAAGAAAAGCTAATAAAATAAACATTAAGGAAAAATACATGGATAAAAGTTACAGTGCAGTCTAAAATATAAATAGTTCAATTAAACATTACAAGAAAAAGTACATGGATAAAAGTTACAGTGCAGTTTAAGATATGAATAGTTCAATTAAAAGCAGCGACAAAAAGAAAAGTCTTCAGCCTGGATTTAAAAGTAGTAAGAGTTGCAGCAGACCTGCAGGTTTCTGGGAGTTTGTTCCAGATATTTGGAGCATAATAACTGAATGCTGCTTTACCATGTTTAGTTCTGACTCTGGGGACAGAAAGCTGACCAGTCCCTGAAGACCTGAGAGATCTGGATGGTTCATAGTTTAGCAGGAGGTCAGTCATGTATTTTGGGCCTAAACCATTCAGTGCTTTATAAACCAGCAGCAATATTTTGAAATCTATTCTTTGACACACAGGAAGCCAGTGTAAAGACTTCAGAACAGGAGTGATGTGATCCACTTTCTTAGTGTTAGTGAGGACTCGAGCAGCGGCGTTCTGAATCAGCTGCAGCTTTCTAATAGATTTTTTAGTGAGACCTGTGAAGACACCATTGCAGTAGTCCAGTCTACTGAAGATAAAGGCATGGACAAGTCTTTCCAAATCCTGCTGTGACATTAGTCTTTTAATCCTAGATATATTCTTGAGGTGATAGTAGGCTGATTTAGTAACTGTTTTAATGTGACTGTTGAAACTCAGGTCAGAGTCCATGACTACACCTACATTTATGGCTTTATCTGTTGTTTGTAACATTGCAGACTGAAGCTCAGCGCTAACTTTTAAACGTTTTGCCTTGGCTTCAAAAACCATTACCTCAGTTTTATCTTTGTTTAATTGGAGAAAGTTCTGACACATCCAGTCATTGATTTGTTCAATGCACTTACTCAGTGTTTGAATTGGAGCATAGTCTCCTGGTGAAATTGTTACGTAAATGTGTGTGTCATCTATGCAGATGACACACACATTTAGCTATGGTAACTTATTTTGTTGTTCTTCATTATCTGAGCCAGTGGTAGCATGTAGATGTTAAAGAGAAGAGGCCCCAAGATGGAGCCTTGAGGAACCCCACATGTCATATTTGTCAACTCAGATGTGTATTTACCTATAGAAACAAAGTTGTTTCTATCCTTTAAGTAGGATTTAAACCAATTTAGAACTGTTTCCGAAAGTCCCTGTAATTGTTCATTACTGAAGCATCAAGATTATTCTTTTTTAAGAGCGGTTTAATGACTGCAGTTTTCAGGGCCTGTGGAAAAATACCTGAGTGAAGAGATTTGTTTTCTATATGAAGTAGTTCTGAGGCCATGCAGGGCAAAACATCTTTGAAAAATCCTGTTGGAATAATATCAAGGCAGCAGGAGGAGGATTTCAGAAGTTGTATAATGTCCTCTAGGTTTTTATCATTAATCTGATGGAATTGTGTCATGGTGTTTGAATTGATGTTAAGTGGAAACAGAGACAACACATTTGCTGTTCCTGATGCAGAGGCACTGACTGCTTGTCTGATTTTCTGAATGTTGTCAGTGAAAAAGGAGGCAAAATCATTGCACGCCCTGGTGGATAGAAATTCAGAGGCTACTGACACTGGGGGGTTAGTTAGTCTGTCGACGGTAGCAAACAAGGCACGTGCGTTGTTTTTGTTTTTGGTAATGATGTCAGAGAAGAATGATTGTCGTATGTTTTTCAATTCCAAATGATAAAGGCCAAGTCCCTCTTTATACATTTCAAAGTGAACCTGGAGATTTGTTTTTCGCCACCTGCGTTCAGCTTTTCGACATTCTCTTTTTTCTGTTTTAACGGTCATGGCCTTTCTCCATGGAGATATTTTCTTCCCAGTCACTTCCTTTACCTTAATTGGAGCAATGGCATCTATAACATTTGTAATTTTGGAATTAAAATGATCTACTAGCTCATTTACTGAGGTGTTAGCAGGGGCAAGTGTGGAAGAAAAAATCTGAATAAACATTTCCCTAGTATTTTCAGTTAAATATCGCTTTGTGGTTACCTCTTTTTGAACACTTGTGTGAACAGAAATAGAGCTGCAGTGAGATGTGATCTGATTTGCCGAAGGGAGGGCGAGGGAGAGCTTTATATCCATGTTGGAAATGAGAATAAACATGGTCCACTGTGTTTCCACCTCACCGATGTGCTGATATTAAATAATCCCCACATCAGGGAATCACTTGTTGTTCACCATAAAGCATACACCTCCTCCATTACTTTTCCCTGAGTAAACAGTTTGAAAATCCGTCCGGGATAGAGGAGATAAGCAGAAGAGGCCTGTTATCACATTTCCTCTGCCTCACTAGCACTCCGGCCCGGGACCCCCACTTTGTCTTCCTCCTTCGCCGCTCACGGACAGCAGTTTAACGACAACAGGTAGCCATGGCGATTTCCCATTGTTTTCTGGTCTCTGTGATAGACTGCTGTCCTCCAAGTTGCTGATGTGTTAAAGTTCCTCTCTACTATGTTGTATGGTAGAGTTGGGGGGGGTATGTTGCGGACAAAGTTAAAAGCACACACCGAAATGTAAACAAACACTGAAGTAAAACCACATAAATGCAGAGTTGGAGAGCAGGCAAACACAGAGCACCATCTTAGCATTCTGCAGAATTATTAGGCAAGTGTGTATTTTGAACATATGTGACTATCGTCGCATTGACCCAAAGACACTTTTTGAGTTGTATACGCTGTTGGAAAGAGGAGATTCCTAGCTTTCTAATAATATCAGGATTGTTGTTGTACTCCAAATATTATAATATAATTTTATAATTTTATAATATAATTTCAGTCAGACAACTCACGTGTTCCTTTAACATGTTTATTAGAAGCAGCATATAGTTGAGTTTGGCGACTAGGCTCGGGCATCATCACTCCATAGATATACATAGCACGATGAGTGATGATTAAATAACTAACCCCCGAGCCTACAGGTGGAAGCTGGGGTGGTGGTGGGGCAGGCAAGCAGCAGCAACATGAAACACAGCAGCACGAACATGAACGCAGCAATAGCAAGTGAACGCAGCAAGCAGCAGCGACGTAGCTGCAGCAATAGCAGCAGCAAGCAATGCATGGAGAGAGATCTGGCAGGTTAAATAGAGCGGCATATTAAGGAGAGTCTGTTTGGTTGGTTGTAGAGCGGCTAGGGGGCGTTATGTATGAATGCAGCATTAGTGCTCGAGTTGACTGCCTGAACTAGCTCGCAGGCTTCGCCCCATGACTGTCACCGAGTCAGAATTGTTTTGAGAAAAAGGCCTTCAAAGTTTCCTCTTCTCTGGAATCCATCGATCTGATTGATTATTAGCAAATGATTAAAATATTTTCGTTTGGATTACTGGTCTGGGGGAAGCTCGCAAGTGTGTGTGTAGGTGTGTGTGTATTTTTGCGTGTGTGTGTATTGTGTTTGTTTCCCGGGGAAAACACTCACGAGAAACACCGGCTGTTGTTGTGCCTGCTGTGCCGTTAAGCTACTCCGTTCTCCGCTTGTAATTATGCCGAAGCTTCAAAGTTGTATTCATCATCTGAATTTGCCGAAACAAGTTTAATATTCTGAAAGCCAAGACTTTGTTTTTTTAAATTCAGATGAAAACAAACTGTAACAGACCCTGCAGTGCTATCTATAATTACTATATACGCCTTACATTCATAATTTCAGCGGGAGGGAGGGGGAGCGGCGCTGAGGAAGAGCAGAGTGCGCGGTGCCTGTCATCTTCCCTTTACAAGCTTCAAACGTTTATTTATCGTGTGAGTTTGGAAATAAAAGTTTCATTTTCTGAAAGCCAAGACTTTGTTTATTTAAAATCAAACAAAACACCCGAACCCCGAAAAAACCATTTTTGTTACGCAAATCCACGTTTATTTTGAAATGAACCGTTGCGACTTCCGACTGATTTCGATAGAGCGGGTCACATATCATCAATTTTATGCATATTTTCCAACTCCAAGCTGTATGAACTTGAATGCCTATTATATTTAAGTATATCAGGTCATGTGTATTTGTGGCCTAATGAGATCAACACCCTTTATCGAGGTGTGCAGAATTATTAGGCAGCTTGTCGGACTCAGGCAAAATGGGCCAAAAAAGAGATTTAACTGACTGAAAAGTCTTTCAGAGGGAGCTCTTGAAATGACTAAGATATTGGGGCGTGGTCACAGAACCATCAAACCTTTTGTGGGTGAATAGTCAACAGGGTCACAAGAAATGTGATGAGACAAAAAGATGCAAATTAAGATTCAAGATTCAAAGGTTTTATAGCTAACGTGTAGAAATGGCAATGACATTATTCTGACCTGAGCTCCTCCAACAATGCAACATATATAATAAAATTAAACAAATAAAAATAGTGCAAGAAGTCTGTATACATGTAAATAGAATATGATATGTACAAGAACAGAATATGAAATTATATAAAGTACATTAAGACAAAATTAAATACGGTTTTTTCGGTGATAACTATTTATACACACACACACGCACGCGCACACACACACACACACACACACACACACACACACACACACACACACACACACACGTGCGTGCACACACACACACACACACACACACACGCACACACGTGCGTGCACACACACACACACACACACACACCCCCCCCCCTTGGGTAACTCTATCATGGAAAGCGATTTCCTACTTTAGACTGTCCATATATGGAAAGAGCTTGGGTTGGATGTAGCACTGGATCAGATTCAGGGAGGCAAGTGAGTCCTGTAGGGAATGTCAGATCTTGTTGATGAATGGGTCATTGCAGTGCACTTGCTGTCATCTCTTCACCTCACAGCACCCTGCCTGACACCATGAATAACACCTCTTTTCTTTTGACCTGGATGTCTTAGAGTTACATGTGTTCCTGTGTTAGGAACCGCCTCAACATAAGACAGGCAAAGCATTATCTATGCGTCACCTTTTATTCCAATCTGTACTCTTTAAGAGGTTGAGTAATTAAACAGTAGTGGTAGTTAGCTAAATGGGTCAAGTGTGTCAATGAAGGCAGAGTCAGTGGTCCAAGAGAGAAGAAATGTCTTTGGCATGTCTGAGCTCATCTCCACTTTCAGCCACTTTGCAGTCTTCTTCTCGATCTGATCTCCTCTCTCATTCTGTCCTTTGCTCTTTCCAACT
>CM070491.1:435000-454593 GCA_036324585.1 Champsocephalus esox
TATGAAATGTTACAACAGTCGATCGGCTGGAGATTCTTCAGACCCTCAGGGAGAGAGTGTTTGGGAAAAGAGAGAAACTTCTCTTTGTATAGAGGAAACCTCAAATTGTCAAGAGATGAAATGGTTGTCTGCTTTTTTTTCTTCTTGTCTGGATTTGTTTTTTGGATGACTGTGAACATTAATGTGTGGAAAATATTAAAATCACCACTGTCCACGTCTTTAACCCTTTCATTCATTAAATAAATCAAATGATCATGAAATGACTAGATTGCAAATCTGTTACTAACACAGTATAACAATGCACGGAGAGTATCATTCGGCCCGTAAACATCTGTTGGGTAATATTTACTGAACGAGGACCAGAATGCTGAGCTACATACAATTGAAACCTGTGAGTATCTGTTCTGACCGTCAGCATGTCCTCTATGAACTGTGTTTTATAAATACTTGCCGAGAGATTACAGTAGTTTTGCAAGAATGTAATATGACTGAAACAGTCTGTGACTCTGAAAGATTCTGACACAGATTTAAAACATCTGGGGAAATGATTTTATTTATTTCAATGATTGAATGGAATGTTTAGGCTGAATAGTGGAATTGTAAATCAAAACAAAGGCCAAGAAATAATAAAAATAATAATAATAATAATAATAATAATAATAATAATAATAATAATAATAATTCATAATAATAATAATAAACAATTGTTGTAGTAGAAGAACATTGGTTGTAAATGCTGACTCAGCATTCACACCATCAAAGTTGCCACTTTGCTCGGTTGGTAACCTTTCTTGCACTGAAAGGTATTTTTGACCTTTATGTTATTCATATCAAAAGTTATATATTCACTAGCAGGGACAACGCCACAGCGGTATGAAGTTTGTAGATTAAGTTAAAGAAGTAACAATGAATTGATATGGAATGCTGATGACGAATGATGTCTGGTGGTCTGGTCTGGGAGGACGTGCTGTGGTCCGGTCAGAGGGAGACTCGGGGTGGGGGTCCGTCTCCAGCATGATTCCGCTCTGGCCGATTACAGGCGCCCAGATGGTTCCTTGAATGAGACATTTAAAATATGCACAAGTTGAATATGAATGAAGATAGGTAGAGATGATGTTGGGATAAGGGAATGTCGGGCAGGAGGGATGTGGGGATGAAGGAATGAGGGAAGGGAGGGATGAAGGGATTGGTGGATGACAGGATGTAATGATTGAATGTAATCCTTGGTTTAAGGCACTGGGGGGGCACAGAGGGGGGTGCGCGTGAAACAGTTGTATAAAATAAAAATAGACACGTTTTAACAGAGCCGTTTTAACACAGCCCGCAGTTAAAAGAAAAGTGGACGAGCCCACGACAAGCCTTTCAGCTATAATGCCCAAATCAAAAGAGTATGATGAGGCATACATCTCCCTTGGCTTACAACTCTATTTGGAAAAACATGTTGCTTATTGCATGGAAATGGGTTATTTTCTTGCCTCCTATCCAGCTGTTCAGTAAAAAAGGGTTGAAGGTGAAAAATGAAGGTGGTATGCATACACCTCAGAGTAATCGCAACTCTTTGTTTTCGTAGACCTAATAGTCAAGATTGTTGTCATGATAAAGATCTTTGAATATTCAGCAATTTTTATTCTATTTCTATCTACATAATGTGCAGATCACGATGAAGACGATGAAGATAATGATGACGACGACGATGACAACGATGATGACGATGAAGACAATGATGAAGACAATGATGACGACAATGATGACGACAATGATGACGACGATGATGACGATGAAGACGACGACGACGACGATGATGATGACGACGGCGATGACGACGGCGATGAGGAGGGTGCTTATCACAAGGGCTCTCTGTGCTCATATTGTGAATTCTGTGAGGTATGTCTGAATTAAATCAGGGAAATTAAATGTAGTCAACAAAGCTGAGATTCGTTTTTTTTACTTTTCTAAATGGAAGTAGTACACATGTATGCAATCTTGCCCTGTACACCTGTCCATTGTGTAGTGTCTGTTTTGTGTTTTCCTTTTCTACCCTGCCCTCTCTAGGTTTGTCTTTAACAGTAAATATGTCTCTTCCAGCATTGCGACAACTGTGACAAATGTCCTTGTGAAGAGGGAGACACGTCTGAACACTGTGATGACTGCAAGGTGAGAAAATAAGCATGATCTGAAGTCAGATGTCACATAAGATTATTTGACATATACATGTTCATGTTGAACCCTCCTGCTGGAGCAACCATCTTATTTCTGATCGAAATAGGCTTTTCTAACATCTAACATGTGCAAAGATATGCACATGTTTTGTATGTGTATGAAGTGTCATTCTCACATTGTGCAGGAAGGCAGGAAGCAGCCTCGGAATAGACATATCTGGGGTTAGACAAGTGGATCAGGCTTCTTGAGATACGATTTAAAAAATAAATGTGTTTCCTTTTCTTGTTTTTACCATTCAATTTCTTTCTTTTTCACAGATGTGCAATTTCTGCCATGTGTGTCCTGTTTGCCAAACACTTTGCAAGCCTGGTGAGTAAATGCCGAGCTGACACAAAAAAAGGTTACAGTATCAAACTAGAGAGTCCTTTGCCCATTTAAACCGTTTCTGTAATGTACTTTCAATCTTTCATCTTACAGCTTGAAATGGCAGCAAATAGTGATTTCAATTGAGTGGTAGCCGGACCCTTCAATTGTAAGGGAGTAGCAGGCGATTTGTAGTAGCACAGCATAGTGGGCAGGTCGAGGTGTGTGGTTTGTCCATGACTGTCAGGCCTGATACCTAAGATATCTGGCTTAACCTACCCGAACAAACTTGATCTCACTGAGCGTTCCTATGGCGCTGGTTATCAACTTTGGATATTCATGCCTTCCTTTATACCTGCTGTTTTTGTGATTTTAAGATGTGATAAACATTTGACAAAAAGCATGCACTTCCAAGCCATAGGTGATGGACAGAAGAAAATGCTTCCATAACCACCACTGCAATTTAAAATATTAAAGTAAGCCTACTTAACGCGGTGAAATGTATTTTATTGGATGTTGGTATGAATAAAATAGCCAATATTTTGAATTGTATTCCTTAAGAATGCATCCAAGCAACCCATTTCTAAATGAAATATACAAATGTTACTAAAGTCAAATCTGCTCTTCCCTTAGATAGGGAAGTGATACAGTATTATACAGTACACCAGCTGTTTTTCCTGCACTTGGCAGCTGCAAATTATTTGTGTTTAAACTTGACTATATGTTTGACTTCTTTGTATTTTTTAAAGATTATAGTTGACTCCTAATTTGTGAAACATGACACTGCTGTCAGAACACTTGTCCAAATACAGTGGACACCATCCTCCACAACCTCCACTGGCTCCCCTTCAAACACCAGATTGACTTAAAAATATTACTTCTCACCTACAAAGCCCTCAACAACCTTGCCCCCCCCCTACCTCAGTAACCTCATCCAACCATAAACCCCGACCAGTCACCTCATGTCTGCTGAAGCTAACCTACCACAGACCATGAGGACAAAGCTCCGGACTTGGGGCGACAGAGCCTTTGCTGCAGCCACCACCCCCTCACATCTGAAAGGCCAACACTCCTACCCTTCAAAATAATCTCTCAAAACTCACTTATTCACTCTAGCTTTGAAACTCTGATCAACAAATATTGGTTAGACTTTGAGTGCGTACCCAGCATCGTAACACAGCTTGGTGAGATCAAGTTTGTTTGGGTTAGTAGAGCCAGATAACTCAAAGATAGCCTGGGTAAGTTGAACTCCCTTTGTACTACAGATCTCGGCTCACACTTACTCTGTCTTTTTTTCTGAAGGAGGTTTTCTTGATGAAGTGACTGGATCCATCTACAAGTAAGTCAGACTTACATGCAATGGGAACCAGCTCAAAGAGTTATGAACTACAGTATGTAACCTCTGTTTGTCCGTCCATCCACAGAACTGTAGCTGATGTCTTTGATGATGGAGATGATGACAACTGAATCCAATCAAATGTTGCCACCATGTGGCCAAACTATTATGTTTCAACTTCACTTCTGATTTTCATCTTTTTTCTGGAAAACATTAACGTTGTCAAACCAATGACTGAATAAGACATTCTTAAAGAAAACATGATTATACATTTGTGGATTTTTTTATTCATTATTAACCATTTAGGGATATTTTAAAGGTCTCCTACCATGCAAAATGCACTTTTTGATGTATTCTATACATAAATATGTGTCCCCGGGGGGGGTCAGGGAACTCACAAAGTGTCAGAAAATAAAACCCTCTCTCTTTATCCTCAAAAATACCGAAATCTCTAAAAACGGGGGTACAACGTAGCTGATCCAGATTTGCTGCCGATATGACGTAATATGGGAAATGTGGGCTGGCTTTACACCCACGTCGCTTTCAGAAACAATGCACAACGTGTTTGGAAGTAATATAGTCTTTGTTTACATTAGCAAGTACCACTCAGAGCCAACCTGTACTGGAGAGAGTATGTGTAAAAAAGCAGAACATAAAAAAAGAAACTCACCTTGTGGCAAACCCGCAAGAGAAAAAGTATTTGAGCTCCATACTGTTTCGGAAATAATCCTTGAAGTGGTTTGGAACACGATATGGCGTTTAATCAAGGCAGCGTTTAGCTGAGTATCTGCAGACAGAGAGGAGACCTCACTGCATGTTTGCCGTGCTCAAAAGGGGGCGGGGCCAGCAGCTGCTGACCTAGAATCAGCACTTCTCTAACAGGGCTGAAATAGAGGGATATGAGGGATGTCTAAAATGCAATCTGTTTGGTATTTTGAGCAGAACACATCATAGACATGTTTTTTATATATTTGTATTAGTGCTGTCAATAGATCAAACATATTTTATCGGATTAATCTCAATACAATTCCGTGATTAATGCAGGTATGAATTAATACAATGCTAAAAGCAGTTAGAGATGAAGATTTCTATTATTTTATTTGTTACTTTTCACTTTAGTTTTTCTGAGCAAAAAGGTAGTATTAGTATGACCCAAAACATCAATAATAAATTATATAAAAATAATCTCTGCATTGTTTAGTTAGTTCTAAGTGGTGCAATTTGAGAATGTACTATTGTCCCAGTCTCCTCTGATGTTTCACTGCAACCTGCCTGTGAGACAGAGTCCAACCATAGAGTCTGTGTTGAACACATGTCCTGCAAGACATATATAAATACATTTATATAGCACTTTTCCTGGTGCTCAAAGCACTTAATACATATATACCTATATATATATATATATATATATATATATATATATTAGTGCTGTCAAAATTATCGCGTTAACGGCGGTAATTAATTTTTTGAATTAATTGCATTAAAATATTTAACGCATTTAAGCATGTGCAGAATGGCCCGCCCCATACGTGCCACCAGTGGCAGCGCCAGGGTATGGCTGGGGTAGGCTACACCCATACCAATAAATGGCTTAGCCCCACCATGAAAAATGATGTTAAAGTAAGCTGAATAAAGTCTGTCAACTCGCGCGGAGTAAATTGCACAGACAACAGTTAGTAAGATTGATTTCAGTAGCCACGGTTTTGTCACGTAGTGATTGACTTCTCAATAGAACATCTTTGATAATGTCTTCTGGCCAATCAGAATCAAGATAACGGCATGGTGTTGTTGCAGGAAGTCCCGACGGAGAATACTTTTGCTGTAGTACAGGGGTGCACATAACTAACTGGTACGCAGGTTATGTGCGTAATCTGAAATGCGTACCGTCACTTGTGTCATAAAGCGCATTTGCGTACCGACGTACTTGTGAAGCTTTTCCAGAAGGCGGTTAGATCACCGGACGACAGAGTCAGTCTCCGTATGCACAGACAGGGCTGCTGTTAACGTCGGTCTGTACAACGGAATTGTGCCAAAACTACGCCAACCGACTGCGGAGGTAGACTCCCCCCCTTCACTGGAGAACAGCAAAAAAAAAGCTGATCACAACGTTCACACTCTGTGGTCACGAAGTACTCCCCCTGTCGACTTTCCTGAAGTACTCCCCCGTTGATAGAAATCAACTCGTAATGAATTAAGACCCCACGGTTTGATGATTGATAGGTGTGTGGGTTGCCCCACACACGTATTAACACGAAAAAGAAACGTATTAAAAAATTCTAGAAAACTAAATGTGTCGCGAAATATACTTGGGCGGCCGTTAATATACCTGGGCGGCCCGCCCAAGTATAGTCTATGTGTGGGAAACCCTGCTATATATATAAAGGTTCAAACTAAATAGACAAGTGTTAAGCGTTAAGTGGGATAATACTGTTGAACAAACGACATCTGTTTGAGGTTGATAAAATAAGGTCATCCTTGTAACTTAGAGATATTTTATTATGTAGGTAGGAACTGTATGCATCGCTGAGGTTAATTTAAATTGGCTATGCTCAAGTAATGACAAGCTAATGTCGAAGTAGTGTATGTGAAATCAACCTCACAATAAGATGTGTGTATATTACAAATAATAATGTCATATTTCAAGATGATTACTTAGATATGTGAGCTTCTCTATCGAAATCGTCGGAAGTCCCAACGGCTCATTTCAAAATAAACGTGGATTTGCGTAAACATTTTTTTTTCGGTATTCAGGTGTTTTGTTTGATTTGAAAAAAACAAAGTCTTGGCTTTCAGAATATGAAACTTTTATTTCCAAAATCACACGATAAATACATTTTTGAAGCTTGTAAAGGTAACTTTACGTCACTGCAGGCGGTGTTTCTCGTAAGGGGTTTCCCCGGGAAACAAACACAATACACATAGTGGCGGCTGGTGGAAAATATTTTTGGTGGGGCTGTTGATATAGTGAGTAAAAAAATATTTTTTTGGGAGAAAAGACCCCTTAAACTAGGACTTCTGGTGATGTAATGGCGCGTTTCCACTGCAGCGCGGAGCTCACTTTAAGCGTGCCGAGTCATGTGGGGCCCGTGTTTGGTTGCGTTTCCACTTGGCCTAGTACCGGCTAGCGGGTCCTAATTCACAGTTTTTCTGGCCCCATAAAATCGTGGTTCTAGGGCCAGGAACAACCAGGCTGAGTCGGGCTGAGTATGCTAAACTAGAGAGAGAAACGCTGGCAAGGGGGCTACAACAAGATGAACATATTTGACCATGATTTAATTGTAATACATGTTTCAAAATGCTGCCGAAGTAACAACATACTGATACCGGTTAGTAAAAACCATGATTAATGCTTTGACATCTGCAGAAAGACGAAAACCCTTTTAAAATGCGTGTTTTCTAAATGGAGCTTGGCTAAGCCAACGTTATATATGCTCCGACCGTCCACACTCACAACAACGGCCTATACAGACATAAATAAAGCAGCGACTGTATTCGCCATGACACAGGCATCTGTGGTTTGTACTTGTTTAACTTTTGTCTAGTTTCTGAACAGATCGTATCTTTCCCCGGCTGTTTGAAGAGCAAGCATGGGAAACAAAAGACAGCATTTACCTGTTTGCATCCAGCTAGCCATGCCTTTCTGGTGTACCAGCCACGTGAGAAGCCTCGTTGATATGTTTTGTCTTTTTCACGAGCTTGCTGCGATATATACAAATCGTGTTGGTCCGGTCCAAGAACTTTAAGTATCAATTTATCTCCCAAACTTCTCCTTTCGAAAGGATTGGAGAGTAGCTCTTGAACGGAATTGGGCGGAATCCAAGAGGAACATTAAAAGCTGATGCTATGAGATTTTAAGACCAGTACAGGACATTCACGAAGAAACTACTTTTATTGGGAAAACACAGTCAGCTGATCGAATGCACCTATTTCCACATCTACACTCCATCAGCTGATTATTTCTATTCGCCTCACTTTATGAGCTTCACATCACTTGTGCCTTGTACCGCAGAGTTTGCAACGTCACAAATAAATGGGGCCAATCTTCAGTCAGATGTGAATGTGTAATTAACATTTTCAGCAAGAATAATGGACGAAAGGAGTGCAGATACAAATACAATTCAATACAGTCCTCTCCAAACCAACAGATAGGACATCCATCACATGGAGGTTTCTCCCTGAAGTCTCTGCAGCTCTCTGGACACCACGCTGTCTCACTCCGTCCACACTGAATATGAGAGGGGGAAATGAAAATAATAAATGCTTTCAACAATAAGAAATATGAAGTTGACTGTTGAGTTGGTCAGTTTTTTTAGATTGTCAATACCAGAGGTTGCGCTAGACTTTTTCACTGCCCGTAATTTTGACGGACAGGATCGTAAAATGTCCGTCAAAATTCAGTATTACCCCTCGGCCTTTACACTCTGGGGAGTGCAGTGTAAAGCGAAAACTCTCATACATTTCAATGATTTGTAGGGCAAAGTTGGGTTTGGATACGGTATAATTTCCTTTTTGGCAGGCACGCTTAACACCGGAGCCTCGCTGCGGGAAAACTGTTCCGAGTTTGTTCTAATCCGTCAAAATGAAGGACTGCTTTCAGATTTTTCCGTCATTGTTAAAAAAAATCCGTCATAGACGGAAAATATTCGGTTAACGCGACCTCTGATCAATACTATTACTGTATAACTAATATCTCAGGTTAAGAGGCACATTCAAATAAAGATTCGTCTTTAAATACATTTTGTCTTTTGAATTGTTTGTCTAAAGTCAAGGATCTATAACTGGTACTTAGTTTTAATGATACAGTCTGGTTATTATGCTGTTTGGAGGAGGCCTCACAGGTAAGAGCACTAACTAGCTACCATCACATGTACCTTAGCTTGACTTAAATGTATTAAACTTATAATTAAGTGATATCAAACATATTAATATTTGCTTGATTCCAGTGTTGAATTTAGCACAGTTGCATACAAACGTTAAGGGATTTTAAGATTCTGAAGTATTATGCTAAAAACTCAATAACTTAGATTATTATTTATAGTTTTGCTGAATAGTTTCATGTCCGCTTACCTTAGAAACGTAAAATGCGACGGCAGTGTGCAGATAGGGAGCATGCTAGCTTAGCTTGGTAGCTTCAGCTAGCTCTGGAAATTCCAGCTCGGTGGCAGCAGGTCCCGCCTCGGTTCCGCCTCTTTGCCCTTATTTGGAGCAGGCTGGAGTTGAACTCTGACGTCACTGTCGAGCCGTTAGTGGCCGACTCCGTCTACTAAGGGCTTCTCTGCAACTCTGCAGAATTCTATGGGTGACGTCACGGACCCTACGTCCATTTATATATACAGTCTATGGTTAACGCGTTAACTTTGACAGCCCTAATTTTTATATATCTGAGACCCATAATATATGTGACCTGCTCCATCGAAATCAGTCGCATTGACCCGAAGACACATTTTGAGTTGTATACACTGTTGGAAAGAGGAGATTCCTAGCTTTCTAATGATATCAGGATTGTTGTTGTACTCCAAATATTAAGCAAAATATGTCACATTATATAATGACTGTTACAGAGACATCATTTTGAAAAAAAGGCCTTTAAAGTTTCCTCTTCTCTGGAATCCATCGATCTGATTGATTATTAGCAAATGATCAAAATACTACGGAGGAAAGATATTTTTGTTTGGATTACTGGTCTGGGGGAAGCTCATGAGTGTGTGTTAGTGTGTATACGTGTGTGTGTGGGTTTGTGTAATTTTGCATTTCTGTGTATTGTTTGTTTCCCGGGGAAACCCACTTAAGAGAAATAACGGTTGTTGTTATATCTCTCACACGCTCCGCCCTCTACTGGACTATATGGGTACTCCCCTTGATCATATCATGCAAGCATTCATCCACTGAGACTTCTATAGACGTAGCCGGCCCCGGGGCAGGCTGTTATCTATGATTACTATACGCCTTACATTCATAATTTCAGCCGGAGGGAGGGGAAGCTGCACTGTTGAACAGCAGAGTGGTATTTATCGTGTGATTTTGGAAATAAAAGTTTCATATTCTGAAAGCCAAGACTTTGTTTATCTAAGATCAAACGAAACACCCGAACCACAAAAAACTATTTTTTTATGCAAATCCACGTTTATTTTGAAATGAGCTGCTGCGACTTCCGACTGATTTCGATAGAGCGGGTCACATATGCCTGAAAATAGCATGATAGGAGATCTTTAAATAAAAAAAGGAGACATTTTCACAAATTAATGTATTCATGTTAAGTTCTGACTGCTCTTAATGTATGAACGTCAAAGAAACGTTCCCTGGAATCAGTGGCGGTTCTAGCTGATATGGTGCCCTGGGCGGTGCACCTTTTCAGAACACACGTTAAATAACTTATTTACAGAATTAGGCATCTCTAAACTCCCAAACTGCCCTCTAAAGTCTGACCTTCCTTGCCTTCTTTGATACAGTTAAATAAAGATTTCATTTCAGTATGCAGCATAGAACACAAAAGTTATATCATGTCGTTCTGTGCTGATTTATGCTGGTTGGTGAAGGGGATTCAAGATGGCTGTGCCGGTAGACCGGCTCCATCATCACATCTCTGTTGTCTAACTGGTTTGTATTTCTGGTCCACCAGCATCATCTTTCTGGATAAACTGGCTACACCAGCAAGGTCTTGCTCATGATGCTGCACATCAGAATGCGTGTAATAGTGGAGCTAGGTTTAAATATTTCTCATGAGTTTGTAGATATTTATGCAGCCAGTGCATGAATCACATGGCCTGTTAATAAGAGAACTGAAAAAAAGAAGAATTGATGAGTTCTATAATCTGAGAAGTGATGTTAGTGAAGTGATATCCAAATGACACCAACACATCTACGCAGTCTGTGCTCAGGGACGAGACATGTTGGGTTCATTTCAATACAGCTAATGATTAAAAAAACACCAGCTGTGTTGTGTTACATTGTGTATCAACAATATTTCATAACTAACAGGTGGCAATAATGTTTTCATTCAATAACAATCAAAATCAAGAATACAGACATTAGCCATCCATTAACAACAATTTCATTTAATTTCATGACAATATGATGAAAAAAAAAGTTTCAAAAAAGTTTGACTGAACTTGACTATTTATCTATTTCATCAGAAATATGCTGACGAACATGACATCAAAACAGACAGGAGATCTGACACATGCAGCATCTTCTAAAGTTATAATTAAAAAGTCAATTACTAATATTGTAGGGAAAGAGTGTTTATTCTCTGCAAAATTCCATTAAAATAAGAACAATATATTGTGAATCTCCTTCCCCAAGATTCGGATTTGGTCCTGAAAAATAAAGGCTCTTCCCTTGTCTCATGTGAGTATTCTGAAAATAGCCAGATTTTTCCTGTAATCCTGTTTACAAATCAACAAACAAACTAGAGACCATCTTGCGAGGGGTTCTGAATCAGCCGTGATGCCTAGTGGCGTCAAGTGGGGTGGCCAATAGTCCAACCAGTGTTGGCAAGTTCATTTACAGAATATATTGTATATACGTATATATCTAGTAATCTTCGTTTGAAAGTGATAAGTTCATTTACAATAATACTGTTTGTGTCATAACGAGTCTTTGCAGGATGTTTTTCTTCAGGGGCTGAATGAAGCAATTAAAGATGCGCTAGCTGCTAGGGATGATCCAGTTAGCTTGGATAATTTAATTGCCACAGCCATCAAGATTGATAATCGCCTCAGAGAGAGACGTAGGGATAGGAATAGCAGTCACCCCAATCCCAGCTACTCCTCACCTGATCCCCAAATTGGCACTGCCACTACCCCAATCTCCAGATCCTTCCCGACTCCTTTCTCGGTTTCACCCCCTGGAGATGAGCCCATGCAAGTGGGAAGTTCCCGCCTCTCACCATCTGAGCGTGCTAGAAGGATCCGTGCTGGGGAATGTGTTTATTGCAGCCAAACCAGTCATCTCGTTTCCTCCTGTCCTAGTCTGCCAAAAGGTCAGGCTCGTCAGTAGCTGTGGGGATTCTGGCGAGCCCTTCCTCCTCTCTCAACCCCTGACCCAGAACGCAGCTAGAAGCCGTGCTTTTCTGCAACCAACAGTCCCTACCCCTACTCGCCTTAGTGGACTCGGGGGCGGACGAGAACTTTTTGGACATTGACATTGCAGCTCAGGCAGGAATTTCCTGCGAAGTGTTAGATTCGCCTCTTAATGCCAATGCTCTAAATGGAAAATTCCTGGCCCAAGTCACTCACCGCACCAAGCCAGTAAACCTCATTCTGTCTGGAAACCATCGTGAGTTTATTCAGTTTCACCTAATTTCCTCACCTCATGCCCCCATAGTGCTGGGCCATCCCTCGTTAAGAACACACAACCCCCAGATTGATTGGGTAACTGGCAAAATCATTAGTTGGAGTTTTTTTTGTTTATCCTTATGCCTGCAGTCTGCTCGACTGCCAGCAGAGGCCGCCTCTTCACCACCCAAAATCGAGCCGCCTGACCTGTCATCTGTCCCCACTGAATATCATAACCTAGGAGAGGTGTTCAGTAAACAGCGAGCTCTTTATCTTCCTCCTCATCGACCCTACGACTGTCCCATTGACCTCCTTCCCGGGACCCCTCTGCCTTCCTCACGTCTGTTCAACCTGTCTCGCCCTGAGAGAAAATCCATGGAGAATTACATCCATGACTCCCTGGCTGCCGGTGTCATTCACCCATCCTCCTCCCCGGTCGGTGCTGGGTTTTTCTTAGTGTCCAAGAAGGACCGCTCACTATGGCCCTGCATTGATTACAGGGGTCTTAATGCCATCACTGTAAAAAAACAAATACCCACTACCCCTCATTAACTCTGCCTTTGAACCCCTCCAGGAAGCCACCATTTTTTCCAAATTGGACCTCCGCAATGCCTACCACCTCGTCAGAATCCGAGAAGGGGACGAGTGGAAGAGGGCCTTTAACACACCACTCGGTCACTTCGAGTATCTGGTGATGCCTTTTGGACTGACGAATGCCCCAGCAGTCTTTCAGTCGATGGTGAACGATGTGCTCCGTGACCTCCTCAACCGGTCAGTCTTTGTTTACTTGGATCACATCCTCATATTCTCTCGTAACAAGGAGGAGCATATTATCCATGTCAGGCATGTGCTGCAGAGACTCCTGGAGAACAGACTCTTTGTGAAGGCGGATAAATGCGAATTTCATGTCAACACAATCTCATTCCTGCGCTACATCATTGAGGAAGGAAAGCTTAGGACCGACCCTGAGAAGATCCAAGCGGTGGCGGGGTGGCCCAATCCAACCTCAGTTAAACAGCTTCAACAGTTTCTTGTTTTCGCCAATTTCTATCGCCGCTTCATCAGAGACTACAGCAGAGTGGCGGGCCCTTTAACCAGACTCACTTCCCCTACAACTGGCTTCTCCTGGACCCCAGAGTGCGATGCAGCCTTCTCAGAGCTAAAGAGACTCTTCACCACTGCCCCTGTGCTCATCCACCCTGATTCCTCTCGCTAGTTCGTTGTGGAGGTCGATGCCTCCAACACCGGAGTAGGGGCAGTTCTTTCCCAGCGCTCGGAACGAGACCAAAAATCACACCCTCTCGCCGCCTCACTCCAGCTGAGAAGAACTATGACGTGGGTAACAGAGAGCTGCTGGCTGTCAAACTTGCCCTAGAGGAGTGGAGGCACTGGCTGGAGGGAGCTGAACTCCCTTTTATTGTATGGACTGACCACAAGAACTTGGCGTACATCCAATCTGCCAAGTGCCTTAACTCCCGTCAGGCTCGATGGGCCCTGTATTTCGGCCGCTTCTCATTCACCCTTACCTACCGTCCAGGGTCACGGAACATCAAGCCGGCCGCTCTCTCTCGCCAGTTCGCTTCTGAAGGACCAGTTACCAGTCCAGACACTATCCTGCCTGCCTCCTGCGTGGTGGCGGCTGTTACCTGGGAGATTGAGTCATTGGTCAAGGAGGCTCAGCGGGCGCAGCCTAACCCTGGTAACTGTCTGTAAGGATTTGCAGTACTCCATTCCTTCTGCTTCCCTGTTTGTTTGTTGTCTGTCTGTCTGTGTTTGTCTCCCGGGCTGGGCGTGGCTGACCTACTTCTGGTTCCTGCCAATTCATCTCCACAGCTGCTTCTCATTCATCCTGATCATCTACTCATCCACACCTGCTTATTAACCCGGTCTCCTCATCCAGTCTTCACCAGTTCGTCATCAAGATTACACTGGTAAACGTATTGCTTTCTAGCTTAGCCTGACACAACTCTGGAATAAGTTTTTGTCTTACCTGTTTGACTCTCTATCCAGAACTCATCATCACCTCCTCCGCTAGCCACGTCCAGCCACTTCCTCGTCGGAGTCATCCGCTCTCCACGCTACCCGCTCCAGCCTGCTCGCTCCCCTCGCTCTGAAACCCCTGCTCGCCACACTCCTGTCTGGTAGGACAAACACTGACTCTAACTCTAACCTACTCGCTCTCGGAAGCGTACAGACTCAGGCTCAAGCCACCTCTCATCTGCCTGGCGATATCCCCAGCTCACTCCGGAGCCTCGGCTGAGGATCTCCATTCCCTAGTTTATGTATCCCCTTTCCTGGACTATATTACACAGTTAATATCCCCTGTCACGATTAGAAAATAAACCTTTTTGCTATAAACTCCTGTTTTTCTGTCCGTGTTTGTATTGTGGGTTCAGTCCTGAAAAGCGATCACGGAGCTTAACAGAACGAACTGGTCATAAAATGAACCCCACAAACACCGGACCGGATTCTTCCACTGTCCAGCACGCCCTGTCTCATCAAGGCAATCTGTTGGGTCAACATGAACAGTTAATCCGTGCATTGGTGGAAAGTAACCAATCCATGGCTCTGCACATCTCTAACCTGGCTGCTCAGATCTCCAACCTGACGACAGCAGCTATAAATCCTGCCATCTCTAATCCCCCTCCAGTAACTACTCCATGCCGGGATTTCCCCATCACCGACCCTGAACCGTTTCATGGTGAAGTGGAGAAATGCAGGGGATTTATCTTTCAGTGCAGCAAGGTGTTTCGCCAGCGCCCCCAGTCTTTTTCTTCTGATGTTACCAAGATAAACTATGTGTTGAGTTTGCTTCGTGGTAAAGCCTTAATTTGGGCTGAGGCACTAAGTTCATCAGTGGATTATGACAGCCTTTCTTTTGGAGTTTTTTCTGAACAACTGTCTTTAGTTTTTGATCACACTGACTATTCTGGCTCGGCTGACAATCGTCTGCTAAGGATACAGCAGGGGAATCGGACCGTGGCAGATTACTCCATTGAGTTTCGTACACTGGCGGCAGAAGCCCGATGGGACGAGGCGGCTCTAAGGGCAGTGTTCGTTAAAGGATTAAAGGAGCAACTGAAGGACGAGCTGGCCGCTCGAGATGTGCCAGCAGACCTTCAATCCCTGATTGATTTGGTTTCTCGTCTCGACAGCCGGCTAAGGGAACGTCGTGCGGAGCGAGGACAGCGTCCACCAAGTGCCTTTTTCAGTAAGCCGAGCTATCCTCCCAGAAGTGCTCCCTTTGATTCCACACCATCTGCGTTTTCCTCGCCATCTCACATGCCCACCTTGGATAAGGAGGAAGCGATGCAGGTGGGAGGTGCAGGATTATCACCTGAGGAACGCCTTCGCCGCATGAGGGCAGGAGGGTGCCTGTATTGTGGCAAACTGGGGCATCTCCTGGCCGGTTGCCCTGTCCGCCCAAACGCAGGTGCTCGTCGGTGAATTTGGGGGTCCTGACAAGTACACTTCCTACCTCAATTATTGCCCCTACTTTGCGCCGTTTCCTCATACCTGCCAGACTCTGTTCCAACTCTCAGACCTTGCCCCTTTCTGCCCTCATAGACTCTGGTGCTGAGGACAGTTTTGTGGACCTGGAGCTTGCCAACCAGCTGGGAATTAAATTGGAAACCTTATCGGATCCCATGACTGCTTATGCCTTAAATGGCCAACGCATCTCTAGGGTGACCCAGCAGACCTTACCTGTAACTCTGTTTATCTCGGGGAATCACAGAGAACATATCCAACTCAAGGTCATTTCCGCTCCATCTACCCCGTTGGTTCTTGGTTACCCTTGGCTTCGCGCTCACAACCCTCATATTGATTGGGCTGGAGGAAGGATAATTGCTTGGAATCAGAAATGTCACCTTAACTGTTTGCAATCAGCTGTACCTTCATTTCCTGCTAAACCAGTGTCTGCTCCTTGTGACTCTTCTGATGTGGATTTATCTGGTGTACCTGAGGTTTACCACAAGCTGGGGGAAGTTTTCTGCAAGGATAAGGCTCTTTCTCTCCCTCCTCACCGTCCATATGACTGCCCCGTCAATTTGCTTCCTGGAGCGCAGTTGCCAACAAGCAAGCTCTATAATCTGTCCCGGCCTGAGAGAGAGGCCATGGAGAAATATATCGGTGATTCTCTGGCTTCTGGAATAATCCGTCCTTCTTCCTCCCCTCTGGGTGCGGGGTTTTTCTTCGTGGAAAAGAAGGATAAATCACTACGTCCCTGTATTGATTTCCGTGGATTGAATAACATCACTGTGAAAAACAAGTACCCACTTCCCCTGATTAACTCTGCTTTTGAGCCTCTCCAAGGTGCTCTCCAATCTTCTCAAAGCTGGATCTCAGAAACGCTTACCACTTGGTTCGGATCCGCCAAGGTGATGAATGGAAGACCGCCTTTAACACTCCCCTTGGCCACTTTGAGCACCTTGTCATGCCCTTCGGACTCTCTAATGCCCCAGCAGTTTTTCAGTCCCTGGTGAATGATGTTTTGCGGGATTTCCTCAACCGGTTTGTTTTTGTTTACATCGACGATATCTTGATCTTTTCCAAGAGCCTGGAGGAACACCAGAATCACGTCAGCCAGGTTCTACAGAGACTGCTAGAGAACAAGCTGTACGTCAAGGCTGAGAAGTGTGAGTTTAACCAGGAACGTGTCAGCTTCCTTGGATTTATCATCAGACAAGGCAGGCTGGAGGCGGATCCTGGAAAGATTCTTGCTGTCTCCGAGTGGCCAGTCACCACGACGCGGAAGGAATTGCAGAGGTTCTTGGGTTTCGCTAATTTTTATCGCCGGTTCATTAAGGACTTCAGCAGGATCGCAGCTCCACTCTCCAGTCTCACTTCCATCAAGGTCAGGTTCTCCTGGACCTCGGAGGCTAACGAGGCCTTTCTCAGACTCAAGTCTCTGTTCACTTCTGCCCCCATCCTCATCCAGCCGGACTCCAGCAAACAATTTGTTGTTGAGGTTGACGCATCAGACATCGGAGTCGGCGCTGTCCTGTCTCAGACAGCAGGGCCAAACAACAGGCTTCACCCGTGTGCATTTTTCTCTCGCCGCCTCTCCCCTGCGGAGAGAAACTATGATGTGGGCAACAAGGAACTGCTGGCAGTGAAGATGGCTTTGGAGGAGTGGAGACACTGGCTTGAGGGCAGTGAGCAGCCATTTCTGGTTTGGACAGACCATAACAATTTTGAATACATCCAGTCAGCCAAGCGGCTGAACTCCCGACAAGCTAGGTGGGCTCTCTTCTTCGGCCGTTTCAACTTCTCCCTCACCTATCGCCCTGGTTCCAAGAATACCAAGCCGGATGCTCTGTCCAGATCGTTCTCGTCTGTGAGTTCAGTAACCTCTGTTGACTCAATACTCCCCCTGAGTTGTGTTGTGGGAGCCATCACCTGGGAGATTAGTAATTCCATTCAAGAGGCCCTTTTGGAACAACCGGACCCAGGAAGCGGGCCGCCTAACCGTCAGTTTGTTCCCGACTCTGTTCGTTCCCAAGTCCTGCAGTGGGTCCACAGTTCCCGTTTCTCGAATCACCCCGGTGCCAATCGAACACTTTCTCTCCTCCGAAGACACTTCTGGTGGCCTACAGTCGACAGAGACACAGGGGAGTTTGTGTCAGCTTGCACAACCTGTGCTAGGAACAAGGCCTCCCATCAGAAACCCGCTGGGCTGCTCCAACCCCTTCCAATCCCTGGTCGACCCTGGTCACATATAGCCCTGGACTTTGTCAACGGTCTGCCTCCCTCTCAAGGGAACACAACCATTCTAACAGTCGTTGATCGTTTCTCCAAGTGTGCACACTTTGTTGCTCTACCCAAGCTCCCTTCAGCCTTGGAGACCTCCAAACATCTAACACAGCATGTTTTCCGTCTACACGGTATCCCAGCTGACATTGTCTCCGACCGGGGTCCACAATTCACATCTCAGGTTTGGAAGGCTTTTTGTCAGTCTCTTGGAGCTTCAGTTAGTCTAACATCTGGCTTTCATCCCCAGTCCAACGGCCAAACAGGACCTGGAGTCTGCTCTCCGCTGTGTGGCTAATAGTAATCAGAGGACCTGGAGCTCCCATCTACCGTGGGTGGAATACTCACATAATTCCCTCACCTCATCTGCCACGGGACTCTCACCCTTTGAAGCCTCTCTGGGATACCAGCCACCCCTGTTCCCCGAAGAGGAGAGTGAGTTGGCTGTTCCTTCTGTCCAGCAACATGTCCAACGTTGCCGTAAGATCTGGAGGGACACCCGCTTGGCTCTCCTCCAAGCATCCGCCAGGAGTCAACAATCGGCCAACCGCCGTCGACATGTTGCTCCCCCTTACGCCCTTGGACAATCGGTATGGTTGTCCTCCAAGAACATCCCCTTCCTCACTGAGTCCAAGAAACTGTCCCCTCGGTTTATTGGTCCCTTCCCCATTGTGCGACTCATCAATCCCTCTGCTGTCCGTTTAAGGCTCCCCAGAAATATGAGAATCCATCCCACTTTCCATGTCTCTCAAATCAAGCCAGCTCTCACCAGCGACCTGTGCCCTCCGGCTGTTCCCCCTCCTCCCCCCCGTGTCTTCGATAACCATCCAGCCTACTCCGTGCGGCGTCTCCTGGATGTTAGACGCCGGGGTAGGGGTCTACAATACTTGGTGGACTGGGAGGGCTACAATTTGGAGGAACGCTGTTGGGTTCCTCGTTCTCGAATCATGGACCCAGTCATGGTCAGGGAATTCCACAGGGCCCATCCTGACAAGCCTGGTGGTCGCCAAGAGGCTCCCGTTGAGGGGAGGGTACTGTAAGGATTTGCAGTACTCCATTCCTTCTGCTTCCCTGTTTGTTTGTTTGTCTGTCTGTGTTTGTCTCCCGGGCTGGGCGTGGCTGACCTACTTCTGGTTCCTGCCAATTCATCTCCACAGCTGCTTCTCATTCATCCTGATCATCTACTCATCCACACCTGCTTATTAACCCGGTCTCCTCATCCAGTCTTCACCAGTTCGTCATCAAGATTACACTGGTAAACGTATTGCTTTCTAGCTTAGCCTGACACAACTCTGGAATAAGTTTTTGTCTTACCTGTTTGACTCTCTATCCAGAACTCATCATCACCTCCTCCGCTAGCCACGTCCAGCCACTTCCTCATCGGAGTCATCCGCTCTCCACGCTACCCGCTCCAGCCTGCTCGCTCCCCTCGCTCTGAAACCCCTGCTCGCCACACTACTGTCTGGTAGGACAAACACTGACTCTAACTCTAACCTACTCGCTCTCGGAAGCGTACAGACTCAGGCTCAAGCCACCTCTCATCTGCCTGGCGATATCCCCAGCTCACTCCGGAGCCTCGCTGAGGATCTCCATCCCTAGTTTATGTATCCCCTTTCCTGGACTATATTACACAGTTAATATCCCCTGTCACGATTAGAAAATAAACCTTTTTGCTATAAACTCCTGTTTTTCTGTCCGTGTTTGTAT
>CM070491.1:455093-501107 GCA_036324585.1 Champsocephalus esox
ACAGAGAGGAGAACAGAGAGGAAGACAGAGAGGAGAACAGAGAGGAAGACAGAGAGGAGAACAGAGAGGAAGACAGAGAGGAGAACAGAGAGGAGAACAGAGAGGAGAAGAGAGAGGAGAACAGAGAGGAAGACAGAGAGGAGAACAGAGAGGAAGACAGAGAGGAGAACAGAGAGGAAGACAGAGAGGAGAACAGAGAGGAAGACAGAGAGGAGAACAGAGAGGAGAACAGAGAGGAGAACAGAGAGGAAGACAGAGAGGAAGACAGAGAGGAAGACAGAGAGGAAGACAGAGAGGAGAACAGAGAGGAAGAGAGAGAGGAGAACAGAGAGGAAGACAGAGAGGAGAACAGAGAGGAGAACAGAGAGGAAGACAGAGAGGAGAACAGAGAGGAGAACAGAGAGGAAGAGAGAGAGGAGAACAGAGAGGAGAACAGAGAGGAAGAGAGAGAGGAGAACAGAGAGGAAGACAGAGAGGAGAACAGAGAGGAGAACAGAGAGGAAGACAGAGAGGAGAACAGAGAGGAAGACAGAGAGGAGAACAGAGAGGAGAACAGAGAGGAAGACAGAGAGGAGAACAGAGAGGAAGACAGAGAGGAGAACAGAGAGGAGAACAGAGAGGAAGACAGAGAGGAGAACAGAGAGGAAGAACAGAGAGGAGAACAGAGAGGAAGACAGAGAGGAGAACAGAGAGGAGAACAGAGAGGAAGACAGAGAGGAGAACAGAGAGGAGAACAGAGAGGAAGACAGAGAGGAGAACAGAGAGGAAGAGAGAGAGGAGAACAGAGAGGAGAACAGAGAGGAAGAGAGAGAGGAGAACAGAGAGGAAGACAGAGAGGAGAACAGAGAGGAAGAGAGAGAGGAGAACAGAGAGGAGAACAGAGAGGAAGACAGAGAGGAGAACAGAGAGGAGAACAGAGAGGAAGACAGAGAGGAGAACAGAGAGGAAGACAGAGAGGAGAACAGAGAGGAAGACAGAGAGGAGAACAGAGAGGAAGACAGAGAGGAGAACAGAGAGGAAGACAGAGAGGAAGACAGAGAGGAGAACAGAGAGGAAGAGAGAGAGGAGAACAGAGAGGAAGACAGAGAGGAGAACAGAGAGGAGAACAGAGAGGAGAACAGAGAGGAGAACAGAGAGGAGAACAGAGAGGAAGACAGAGAGGAGAACAGAGAGGAAGAGAGAGAGGAGAACAGAGAGGAAGAGAGAGAGGAGAACAGAGAGGAAGAGAGAGAGGAGAACAGAGAGGAGAACAGAGAGGAAGACAGAGAGGAGAACAGAGAGGAAGACAGAGAGGAGAACAGAGAGGAAGACAGAGAGGAGAACAGAGAGGAAGACAGAGAGGAGAACAGAGAGGAGAACAGAGAGGAAGACAGAGAGGAAGACAGAGAGGAGAACAGAGAGGAAGAGAGAGAGGAGAACAGAGAGGAAGACAGAGAGGAAGACAGAGAGGAGAACAGAGAGGAAGAGAGAGAGGAGAACAGAGAGGAGAACAGAGAGGAAGACAGAGAGGAGAACAGAGAGGAAGAGAGAGAGGAGAACAGAGAGGAGAACAGAGAGGAAGACAGAGAGGAGAACAGAGAGGAGAGACAGAGAGGAGAACAGAGAGGAAGACAGAGAGGAGAACAGAGAGGAAGAGAGAGAGGAGAACAGAGAGGAGAACAGAGAGGAAGACAGAGAGGAGAACAGAGAGGAGAACAGAGAGGAAGACAGAGAGGAGAACAGAGAGGAAGAGAGAGAGGAGAACAGAGAGGAGAACAGAGAGGAAGACAGAGAGGAGAACAGAGAGGAGAACAGAGAGGAAGACAGAGAGGAGAACAGAGAGGAAGACAGAGAGGAGAACAGAGAGGAAGACAGAGAGGAGAAGAGAGAGGAGAACAGAGAGGAAGACAGAGAGGAGAACAGAGAGGAAGACAGAGAGGAGAACAGAGAGGAAGACAGAGAGGAGAACAGAGAGGAGAACAGAGAGGAGAACAGAGAGGAGAACAGAGAGGAGAACAGAGAGGAAGAGAGAGAGGAGAACAGAGAGGAAGAGAGAGAGGAGAACAGAGAGGAAGACAGAGAGGAGAACAGAGAGGAGAACAGAGAGGAGAACAGAGAGGAGAACAGAGAGGAAGACAGAGAGGAGAACAGAGAGGAAGAGAGAGAGGAGAACAGAGAGGAAGAGAGAGGAGAACAGAGAGGAAGACAGAGAGGAGAACAGAGAGGAAGACAGAGAGGAGAACAGAGAGGAGAACAGAGAGGAGAACAGAGAGGAAGAGAGAGGAGAACAGAGAGGAAGACAGAGAGGAAGAGAGAGAGGAGAACAGAGAGGAAGACAGAGAGGAGAACAGAGAGGAGAACAGAGAGGAGAACAGAGAGGAAGACAGAGAGGAAGACAGAGAGGAGAACAGAGAGGAAGACAGAGAGGAAGACAGAGAGGAGAACAGAGAGGAAGACAGAGAGGAGACAGAGAGGAAGACAGAGAGGAGAACAGAGAGGAAGACAGAGAGGAGAACAGAGAGGAAGACAGAGAGGAGAACAGAGAGGAGAACAGAGAGGAAGACAGAGAGGAGAACAGAGAGGAAGACAGAGAGGAGAACAGAGAGGAGAACAGAGAGGAGAACAGAGAGGAAGACAGAGAGGAGAACAGAGAGGAAGACAGAGAGGAGAACAGAGAGGAAGACAGAGAGGAGAACAGAGAGGAGAACAGAGAGGAGACAGAGAGGAGAACAGAGAGGAAGACAGAGAGGAGAACAGAGAGGAAGAGAGAGAGGAGAACAGAGAGGAGAACAGAGAGGAGAACAGAGAGGAGAACAGAGAGGAAGAGAGAGAGGAGAACAGAGAGGAAGACAGAGAGGAGAACAGAGAGGAAGAGAGAGAGGAGAGACAGAGAGGAGAACAGAGAGGAAGAGAGAGAGGAGAACAGAGAGGAAGACAGAGAGGAGAACAGAGAGGAAGACAGAGAGGAGAACAGAGAGGAAGACAGAGAGGAGAACAGAGAGGAAGACAGAGAGGAGAACAGAGAGGAGAACAGAGAGGAAGAGAGAGAGGAGAACAGAGAGGAAGACAGAGAGGAGAACAGAGAGGAGAACAGAGAGGAGAACAGAGAGGAGAACAGAGAGGAAGACAGAGAGGAGAACAGAGAGGAAGAGAGAGAGGAGAACAGAGAGGAGAACAGAGAGGAAGACAGAGAGGAGAACAGAGAGGAGAACAGAGAGGAAGAGAGAGAGGAGAACAGAGAGGAAGAAGAGAGAGGAGAACAGAGAGGAGAACAGAGAGGAAGACAGAGAGGAGAACAGAGAGGAAGACAGAGAGGAGAACAGAGAGGAAGACAGAGAGGAGAACAGAGAGGAGAACAGAGAGGAAGACAGAGAGGAAGACAGAGAGGAGAACAGAGAGGAAGACAGAGAGGAGAACAGAGAGGAGAACAGAGAGGAAGACAGAGAGGAAGAGAGAGAGGAGAACAGAGAGGAGAACAGAGAGGAAGAGAGAGAGGAGAACAGAGAGGAAGACAGAGAGGAAGACAGAGAGGAGAACAGAGAGGAAGAAGAGAGGAGAACAGAGAGGAAGACAGAGAGGAGAACAGAGAGGAAGACAGAGAGGAGAACAGAGAGGAAGACAGAGAGGAGAACAGAGAGGAAGACAGAGAGGAGAACAGAGAGGAAGACAGAGAGGAGAACAGAGAGGAAGACAGAGAGGAGAACAGAGAGGAAGACAGAGAGGAGAACAGAGAGGAGAACAGAGAGGAAGACAGAGAGGAGAACAGAGAGGAAGAGAGAGAGGAGAACAGAGAGGAAGACAGAGAGGAGAACAGAGAGGAAGACAGAGAGGAGAACAGAGAGGAGAACAGAGAGGAGAACAGAGAGGAGACAGAGAGGAAGACAGAGAGGAGAACAGAGAGGAGAACAGAGAGGAAGACAGAGAGGAGAACAGAGAGGAAGACAGAGAGGAGAACAGAGAGGAGAACAGAGAGGAAGACAGAGAGGAGAACAGAGAGGAAGACAGAGAGGAGAACAGAGAGGAGAACAGAGAGGAAGACAGAGAGGAGAACAGAGAGGAAGACAGAGAGGAAGACAGAGAGGAGAACAGAGAGGAGAACAGAGAGGAAGACAGAGAGGAGAACAGAGAGGAGAACAGAGAGGAGAACAGAGAGGAAGACAGAGAGGAGAACAGAGAGGAAGACAGAGAGGAAGAAGAGAGGAAGACAGAGAGGAGAACAGAGAGGAAGACAGAGAGGAGAACAGAGAGGAAGAGAGAGAGGAGAACAGAGAGGAGAACAGAGAGGAAGACAGAGAGGAGAACAGAGAGGAAGACAGAGAGGAGAACAGAGAGGAAGACAGAGAGGAGAACAGAGAGGAAGACAGAGAGGAAGACAGAGAGGAGAACAGAGAGGAAGAGAGAGAGGAGAACAGAGAGGAGAACAGAGAGGAGAACAGAGAGGAAGACAGAGAGGAAGACAGAGAGGAGAACAGAGAGGAGAACAGAGAGGAGAACAGAGAGGAAGACAGAGAGGAAGACAGAGAGGAGAACAGAGAGGAGAACAGAGAGGAGAACAGAGAGGAAGACAGAGAGGAAGACAGAGAGGAGAACAGAGAGGAGAACAGAGAGGAGAACAGAGAGGAAGACAGAGAGGAGAACAGAGAGGAAGACAGAGAGGAGAACAGAGAGGAAGACAGAGAGGAAGACAGAGAGGAGAACAGAGAGGAAGACAGAGAGGAGAACAGAGAGGAAGACAGAGAGGAGAACAGAGAGGAGAGACAGAGAGGAAGACAGAGAGGAGAACAGAGAGGAAGACAGAGAGGAGAACAGAGAGGAGAGACAGAGAGGAAGACAGAGAGGAGAACAGAGAGGAAGAGAGAGAGGAGAACAGAGAGGAGAACAGAGAGGAAGAGAGAGAGGAGAGACAGAGAGGAGAACAGAGAGGAAGACAGAGAGGAGAACAGAGAGGAGAACAGAGAGGAAGACAGAGAGGAGAACAGAGAGGAAGAGAGAGAGGAGAACAGAGAGGAAGACAGAGAGGAGAACAGAGAGGAAGACAGAGAGGAAGACAGAGAGGAGAACAGAGAGGAAGAACAGAGAGGAAGACAGAGAGGAGAACAGAGAGGAAGACAGAGAGGAGAACAGAGAGGAAGAGAGAGAGGAGAACAGAGAGGAAGACAGAGAGGAGAACAGAGAGGAAGACAGAGAGGAGAACAGAGAGGAAGACAGAGAGGAAGACAGAGAGGAGAACAGAGAGGAGAACAGAGAGGAAGAGAGAGAGGAGAACAGAGAGGAAGACAGAGAGGAAGACAGAGAGGAGAACAGAGAGGAAGACAGAGAGGAGAACAGAGAGGAAGACAGAGAGGAGAACAGAGAGGAGAACAGAGAGGAAGACAGAGAGGAGAACAGAGAGGAAGACAGAGAGGAGAACAGAGAGGAGAACAGAGAGGAAGACAGAGAGGAGAACAGAGAGGAAGACAGAGAGGAGAACAGAGAGGAAGACAGAGAGGAGAACAGAGAGGAAGACAGAGAGGAAGACAGAGAGGAGAACAGAGAGGAGAGACAGAGAGGAGAACAGAGAGGAAGACAGAGAGGAGAACAGAGAGGAGAACAGAGAGGAAGACAGAGAGGAGAACAGAGAGGAAGAGAGAGAGGAGAACAGAGAGGAAGACAGAGAGGAGAGACAGAGAGGAGAACAGAGAGGAAGAGAGAGAGGAGAACAGAGAGGAGAACAGAGAGGAAGACAGAGAGGAGAACAGAGAGGAAGAGAGAGAGGAGAACAGAGAGGAAGACAGAGAGGAAGACAGAGAGGAGAACAGAGAGGAAGAGAGAGAGGAGAACAGAGAGGAAGACAGAGAGGAGAGACAGAGAGGAGAACAGAGAGGAGAACAGAGAGGAAGACAGAGAGGAGAACAGAGAGGAGAACAGAGAGGAGAGACAGAGAGGAGAACAGAGAGGAGAACAGAGAGGAAGACAGAGAGGAGAACAGAGAGGAGAACAGAGAGGAAGACAGAGAGGAAGACAGAGAGGAGAACAGAGAGGAGAACAGAGAGGAAGACAGAGAGGAGAACAGAGAGGAGAGACAGAGAGGAGAACAGAGAGGAAGAGAGAGAGGAAGACAGAGAGGAGAACAGAGAGGAGAACAGAGAGGAAGACAGAGAGGAGAACAGAGAGGAAGACAGAGAGGAGAACAGAGAGGAAGACAGAGAGGAGACAGAGAGGAGAACAGAGAGGAGAACAGAGAGGAAGAGAGAGAGGAGAACAGAGAGGAGAACAGAGAGGAAGAGAGAGAGGAGAACAGAGAGGAAGACAGAGAGGAGAACAGAGAGGAGAACAGAGAGGAGAACAGAGAGGAAGACAGAGAGGAGAACAGAGAGGAGAACAGAGAGGAGAACAGAGAGGAGAACAGAGAGGAAGACAGAGAGGAGAACAGAGAGGAAGAGAGAGAGGAGAACAGAGAGGAAGACAGAGAGGAAGACAGAGAGGAAGACAGAGAGGAGAACAGAGAGGAGAACAGAGAGGAGAACAGAGAGGAGAGACAGAGAGGAAGACAGAGAGGAGAACAGAGAGGAGAACAGAGAGGAAGACAGAGAGGAGAACAGAGAGGAAGACAGAGAGGAGAACAGAGAGGAAGACAGAGAGGAGAACAGAGAGGAGAACAGAGAGGAAGACAGAGAGGAGAACAGAGAGGAAGACAGAGAGGAGAACAGAGAGGAAGACAGAGAGGAGAACAGAGAGGAAGACAGAGAGGAGAACAGAGAGGAGAACAGAGAGGAAGACAGAGAGGAGAACAGAGAGGAGAACAGAGAGGAAGACAGAGAGGAAGACAGAGAGGAGAACAGAGAGGAAGACAGAGAGGAGAACAGAGAGGAGAACAGAGAGGAAGAGAGAGAGGAGAACAGAGAGGAAGACAGAGAGGAGAACAGAGAGGAGAACAGAGAGGAGAACAGAGAGGAAGACAGAGAGGAAGACAGAGAGGAGAACAGAGAGGAAGACAGAGAGGAAGACAGAGAGGAGAACAGAGAGGAGAACAGAGAGGAAGACAGAGAGGAAGACAGAGAGGAGAACAGAGAGGAAGACAGAGAGGAGAACAGAGAGGAAGAGAGAGAGGAGAACAGAGAGGAAGACAGAGAGGAGAACAGAGAGGAGAACAGAGAGGAAGACAGAGAGGAGAACAGAGAGGAAGACAGAGAGGAGAACAGAGAGGAAGACAGAGAGGAAGACAGAGAGGAGAACAGAGAGGAGAACAGAGAGGAGAACAGAGAGGAAGACAGAGAGGAGAACAGAGAGGAAGACAGAGAGGAGAACAGAGAGGAAGACAGAGAGGAGAACAGAGAGGAGAACAGAGAGGAGAACAGAGAGGAAGACAGAGAGGAGAACAGAGAGGAGAACAGAGAGGAAGACAGAGAGGAGAACAGAGAGGAGAACAGAGAGGAAGACAGAGAGGAGAACAGAGAGGAAGACAGAGAGGAGAACAGAGAGGAAGACAGAGAGGAGAACAGAGAGGAAGACAGAGAGGAGAACAGAGAGGAGAACAGAGAGGAGAACAGAGAGGAGAACAGAGAGGAAGACAGAGAGGAAGACAGAGAGGAAGACAGAGAGGAGAACAGAGAGGAAGACAGAGAGGAGAACAGAGAGGAGAGACAGAGAGGAAGACAGAGAGGAGAACAGAGAGGAGAACAGAGAGGAAGACAGAGAGGAGAACAGAGAGGAAGACAGAGAGGAGAACAGAGAGGAAGACAGAGAGGAGAACAGAGAGGAAGACAGAGAGGAGAACAGAGAGGAGAACAGAGAGGAGAACAGAGAGGAAGACAGAGAGGAGAACAGAGAGGAAGACAGAGAGGAGAACAGAGAGGAAGACAGAGAGGAGAACAGAGAGGAGAGACAGAGAGGAAGAGAGAGAGGAGAACAGAGAGGAGAACAGAGAGGAAGAGAGAGAGGAGAACAGAGAGGAAGACAGAGAGGAGAACAGAGAGGAAGACAGAGAGGAAGAGAGAGAGGAGAACAGAGAGGAAGAGAGAGAGGAGAACAGAGAGGAGAACAGAGAGGAAGACAGAGAGGAAGACAGAGAGGAGAACAGAGAGGAAGACAGAGAGGAGAACAGAGAGGAAGACAGAGAGGAGAGACAGAGAGGAAGAACAGAGAGGAGAACAGAGAGGAAGAGAGAGAGGAGAACAGAGAGGAAGACAGAGAGGAGAACAGAGAGGAAGACAGAGAGGAGAACAGAGAGGAAGACAGAGAGGAGAACAGAGAGGAAGACAGAGAGGAGAACAGAGAGGAAGACAGAGAGGAAGACAGAGAGGAGAACAGAGAGGAAGACAGAGAGGAAGACAGAGAGGAGAACAGAGAGGAGAACAGAGAGGAGAACAGAGAGGAGAACAGAGAGGAAGACAGAGAGGAGAACAGAGAGGAAGACAGAGAGGAGAGAGAGAGAGGAGAACAGAGAGGAAGACAGAGAGGAGAACAGAGAGGAAGAGAGAGAGGAGAACAGAGAGGAAGACAGAGAGGAAGACAGAGAGGAGAACAGAGAGGAAGAGAGAGAGGAGAACAGAGAGGAAGACAGAGAGGAAGACAGAGAGGAGAACAGAGAGGAAGACAGAGAGGAGAACAGAGAGGAGAACAGAGAGGAAGACAGAGAGGAAGACAGAGAGGAGAACAGAGAGGAAGACAGAGAGGAGAACAGAGAGGAAGACAGAGAGGAAGACAGAGAGGAGAACAGAGAGGAGAACAGAGAGGAAGACAGAGAGGAGAACAGAGAGGAAGACAGAGAGGAGAACAGAGAGGAGAGACAGAGAGGAAGAGAGAGAGGAGAACAGAGAGGAAGACAGAGAGGAGAACAGAGAGGAGAACAGAGAGGAGAACAGAGAGGAAGACAGAGAGGAAGACAGAGAGGAGAACAGAGAGGAAGAGAGAGAGGAGAACAGAGAGGAGAACAGAGAGGAAGACAGAGAGGAGAACAGAGAGGAAGAGAGAGAGGAGAACAGAGAGGAAACAGAGAGGAGAACAGAGAGGAAGACAGAGAGGAGAACAGAGAGGAGAACAGAGAGGAAGAGAGAGAGGAGAACAGAGAGGAGAACAGAGAGGAGAACAGAGAGGAAGACAGAGAGGAGAACAGAGAGGAGAACAGAGAGGAAGAGAGAGAGGAGAACAGAGAGGAAGACAGAGAGGAGAACAGAGAGGAGAACAGAGAGGAAGACAGAGAGGAGAACAGAGAGGAGAACAGAGAGGAAGACAGAGAGGAGAACAGAGAGGAGAACAGAGAGGAAGAGAGAGAGGAGAACAGAGAGGAAGAGAGAGAGGAGAACAGAGAGGAAGACAGAGAGGAGAACAGAGAGGAGAACAGAGAGGAAGACAGAGAGGAGAACAGAGAGGAAGACAGAGAGGAGAACAGAGAGGAAGACAGAGAGGAGAACAGAGAGGAGAACAGAGAGGAAGACAGAGAGGAGAACAGAGAGGAAGAGAGAGAGGAGAACAGAGAGGAAGACAGAGAGGAGAACAGAGAGGAGAACAGAGAGGAGAACAGAGAGGAGAACAGAGAGGAGAACAGAGAGGAAGACAGAGAGGAGAACAGAGAGGAAGACAGAGAGGAGAACAGAGAGGAGAACAGAGAGGAAGACAGAGAGGAAGACAGAGAGGAGAACAGAGAGGAAGAGAGAGAGGAGAACAGAGAGGAGAACAGAGAGGAAGAGAGAGAGGAGAACAGAGAGGAAGAGAGAGAGGAGAACAGAGAGGAGAACAGAGAGGAAGACAGAGAGGAGAACAGAGAGGAAGACAGAGAGGAGAACAGAGAGGAAGACAGAGAGGAGAACAGAGAGGAAGACAGAGAGGAAGACAGAGAGGAGAACAGAGAGGAGAACAGAGAGGAAGAGAGAGAGGAGAACAGAGAGGAGACAGAGAGGAAGACAGAGAGGAGAACAGAGAGGAGAACAGAGAGGAGAACAGAGAGGAGAGACAGAGAGGAGAACAGAGAGGAAGACAGAGAGGAGAACAGAGAGGAGAACAGAGAGGAAGACAGAGAGGAAGACAGAGAGGAGAACAGAGAGGAAGACAGAGAGGAGAACAGAGAGGAAGACAGAGAGGAGAACAGAGAGGAAGACAGAGAGGAGAACAGAGAGGAAGAGAGAGAGGAGAACAGAGAGGAAGAACAGAGAGGAGAACAGAGAGGAGAACAGAGAGGAAGACAGAGAGGAAGACAGAGAGGAGAACAGAGAGGAGAACAGAGAGGAAGACAGAGAGGAGAACAGAGAGGAAGACAGAGAGGAGAACAGAGAGGAAGACAGAGAGGAGAACAGAGAGGAAGACAGAGAGGAGAACAGAGAGGAAGACAGAGAGGAAGACAGAGAGGAGAACAGAGAGGAAGACAGAGAGGAGAACAGAGAGGAGAACAGAGAGGAAGACAGAGAGGAGAACAGAGAGGAGAACAGAGAGGAGAACAGAGAGGAGAGACAGAGAGGAAGACAGAGAGGAGAACAGAGAGGAAGACAGAGAGGAAGAGAGAGAGGAGAACAGAGAGGAGAACAGAGAGGAAGACAGAGAGGAGAACAGAGAGGAGAACAGAGAGGAAGACAGAGAGGAGAACAGAGAGGAAGACAGAGAGGAGAACAGAGAGGAAGACAGAGAGGAAGACAGAGAGGAAGACAGAGAGGAGAACAGAGAGGAGAGACAGAGAGGAGAACAGAGAGGAAGACAGAGAGGAGAACAGAGAGGAGAACAGAGAGGAGAACAGAGAGGAAGAGAGAGAGGAAGACAGAGAGGAGAACAGAGAGGAAGACAGAGAGGAGAACAGAGAGGAAGACAGAGAGGAGAACAGAGAGGAGAACAGAGAGGAGACAGAGAGGAGAACAGAGAGGAGAACAGAGAGGAAGAGAGAGAGGAGAACAGAGAGGAAGACAGAGAGGAGAACAGAGAGGAAGACAGAGAGGAGAACAGAGAGGAGAACAGAGAGGAGAACAGAGAGGAAGACAGAGAGGAGAACAGAGAGGAGAACAGAGAGGAAGAGAGAGAGAGAGGAGAACAGAGAGGAAGACAGAGAGGAAGACAGAGAGGAGAACAGAGAGGAGAACAGAGAGGAAGAGAGAGAGGAGAACAGAGAGGAGAACAGAGAGGAAGACAGAGAGGAGAACAGAGAGGAGAACAGAGAGGAAGACAGAGAGGAGAACAGAGAGGAAGAGAGAGAGGAGAACAGAGAGGAAGACAGAGAGGAGAACAGAGAGGAGAACAGAGAGGAAGAGAGAGAGGAGAACAGAGAGGAAGACAGAGAGGAAGACAGAGAGGAGAACAGAGAGGAGAACAGAGAGGAGAACAGAGAGGAAGACAGAGAGGAGAACAGAGAGGAAGAGAGAGAGGAGAACAGAGAGGAAGACAGAGAGGAGAACAGAGAGGAAGACAGAGAGGAGAACAGAGAGGAAGACAGAGAGGAGAACAGAGAGGAGAACAGAGAGGAGAACAGAGAGGAGAACAGAGAGGAAGAGAGAGAGGAAGACAGAGAGGAGAACAGAGAGGAGAACAGAGAGGAAGACAGAGAGGAGAACAGAGAGAGAGAGAGAGAACAGAGAGGAAGACAGAGAGGAGACAGAGAGGAGAACAGAGAGGAAGACAGAGAGGAGAACAGAGAGGAGAACAGAGAGGAAGACAGAGAGGAAGACAGAGAGGAGAACAGAGAGGAGAACAGAGAGGAAGACAGAGAGGAGAACAGAGAGGAGAACAGAGAGGAAGACAGAGAGGAGAACAGAGAGGAAGACAGAGAGGAGAACAGAGAGGAAGACAGAGAGGAGAACAGAGAGGAGAACAGAGAGGAAGACAGAGAGGAGAACAGAGAGGAGAACAGAGAGGAGAACAGAGAGGAAGAGAGAGAGGAGAACAGAGAGGAGAACAGAGAGGAAGACAGAGAGGAGAACAGAGAGGAAGAGAGAGAGGAGAACAGAGAGGAGAACAGAGAGGAAGACAGAGAGGAGAACAGAGAGGAAGACAGAGAGGAGAACAGAGAGGAAGAAGAGAGAGAGAACAGAGAGGAGAACAGAGAGGAGAACAGAGAGGAGAACAGAGAGGAGAACAGAGAGGAAGACAGAGAGGAGAACAGAGAGGAAGACAGAGAGGAAGACAGAGAGGAGAACAGAGAGGAAGACAGAGAGGAGAACAGAGAGGAAGACAGAGAGGAAGACAGAGAGGAGAACAGAGAGGAAGACAGAGAGGAAGACAGAGAGGAGAACAGAGAGGAAGACAGAGAGGAGAACAGAGAGGAGAGACAGAGAGGAGAACAGAGAGGAAGACAGAGAGGAGAACAGAGAGGAGAACAGAGAGGAAGACAGAGAGGAGAACAGAGAGGAGAACAGAGAGGAAGAGAGAGAGGAGAACAGAGAGGAGAACAGAGAGGAAGACAGAGAGGAGAACAGAGAGGAAGAACAGAGAGGAAGACAGAGAGGAGAACAGAGAGGAAGAGAGAGAGGAGAACAGAGAGGAGAACAGAGAGGAAGACAGAGAGGAGAACAGAGAGGAAGAGAGAGAGGAGAACAGAGAGGAGAACAGAGAGGAAGACAGAGAGGAAGACAGAGAGGAGAACAGAGAGGAGAACAGAGAGGAGAACAGAGAGGAAGACAGAGAGGAAGACAGAGAGGAGAACAGAGAGGAGAACAGAGAGGAAGAGAGAGAGGAGAACAGAGAGGAGAACAGAGAGGAAGACAGAGAGGAGAACAGAGAGGAAGACAGAGAGGAAGACAGAGAGGAGAACAGAGAGGAGACAGAGAGGAGACAGAGAGGAGAACAGAGAGGAAGACAGAGAGGAGAACAGAGAGGAGAACAGAGAGGAAGAGAGAGAGGAGAACAGAGAGGAGAACAGAGAGGAGAACAGAGAGGAAGACAGAGAGGAAGACAGAGAGGAGAACAGAGAGGAAGACAGAGAGGAGAACAGAGAGGAGAACAGAGAGGAAGACAGAGAGGAAGACAGAGAGGAGAACAGAGAGGAAGACAGAGAGGAGAACAGAGAGGAAGACAGAGAGGAGAACAGAGAGGAAGAGAGAGAGGAGAACAGAGAGGAAGACAGAGAGGAGAACAGAGAGGAGAACAGAGAGGAAGACAGAGAGGAGAGACAGAGAGGAAGACAGAGAGGAGAACAGAGAGGAAGACAGAGAGGAGAACAGAGAGGAAGAGAGAGAGGAGAACAGAGAGGAAGACAGAGAGGAGAACAGAGAGGAAGACAGAGAGGAAGACAGAGAGGAGAACAGAGAGGAAGAGAGAGAGGAGAACAGAGAGGAAGACAGAGAGGAAGACAGAGAGGAGAACAGAGAGGAAGACAGAGAGGAGAACAGAGAGGAGAACAGAGAGGAAGACAGAGAGGAGAACAGAGAGGAAGAGAGAGAGGAGAACAGAGAGGAGAACAGAGAGGAAGACAGAGAGGAGAACAGAGAGGAAGACAGAGAGGAGAACAGAGAGGAAGACAGAGAGGAGAACAGAGAGGAGAACAGAGAGGAAGACAGAGAGGAGAACAGAGAGGAGAACAGAGAGGAGAACAGAGAGGAAGAGAGAGAGGAGAACAGAGAGGAGAACAGAGAGGAAGACAGAGAGGAGAACAGAGAGGAAGACAGAGAGGAGAACAGAGAGGAGAACAGAGAGGAAGACAGAGAGGAGAACAGAGAGGAAGACAGAGAGGAGAACAGAGAGGAAGAGAGAGAGGAGAACAGAGAGGAGAACAGAGAGGAAGAGAGAGAGGAGAACAGAGAGGAGAGACAGAGAGGAGAACAGAGAGGAAGACAGAGAGGAGAACAGAGAGGAAGACAGAGAGGAGAACAGAGAGGAGAACAGAGAGGAGAACAGAGAGGAAGAGAGAGAGGAGAACAGAGAGGAGAGACAGAGAGGAGAACAGAGAGGAAGACAGAGAGGAGAACAGAGAGGAGAACAGAGAGGAAGAGAGAGAGGAGAACAGAGAGGAGAGACAGAGAGGAGAACAGAGAGGAGAAGAGAGAGGAGAACAGAGAGGAAGACAGAGAGGAGAACAGAGAGGAAGACAGAGAGGAGAACAGAGAGGAAGAGAGAGAGGAAGACAGAGAGGAGAACAGAGAGGAAGACAGAGAGGAGAACAGAGAGGAAGACAGAGAGGAGAACAGAGAGGAGAACAGAGAGGAGAACAGAGAGGAAGACAGAGAGGAGAACAGAGAGGAGAACAGAGAGGAGAACAGAGAGGAAGACAGAGAGGAGAACAGAGAGGAGACAGAGAGGAGAACAGAGAGGAAGAGAGAGAGGAGAACAGAGAGGAAGAGAGAGAGGAGAACAGAGAGGAAGACAGAGAGGAGAACAGAGAGGAGAGACAGAGAGGAGAACAGAGAGGAGAACAGAGAGGAAGACAGAGAGGAGAACAGAGAGGAAGACAGAGAGGAGAACAGAGAGGAAGACAGAGAGGAAGACAGAGAGGAGAACAGAGAGGAAGAGAGAGAGGAGAACAGAGAGGAAGACAGAGAGGAAGACAGAGAGGAGAACAGAGAGGAAGACAGAGAGGAGAACAGAGAGGAAGAACAGAGAGGAGAACAGAGAGGAGAACAGAGAGGAGAACAGAGAGGAAGACAGAGAGGAGAACAGAGAGGAAGAGAGAGAGGAGAACAGAGAGGAGAACAGAGAGGAGAACAGAGAGGAAGACAGAGAGGAGAACAGAGAGGAGAGACAGAGAGGAGAACAGAGAGGAAGAGAGAGAGGAGAACAGAGAGGAAGACAGAGAGGAGAACAGAGAGGAGAACAGAGAGGAGAACAGAGAGGAGAACAGAGAGGAAGAGAGAGAGGAGAACAGAGAGGAGACAGAGAGGAGAACAGAGAGGAAGAGAGAGAGGAGAACAGAGAGGAAGACAGAGAGGAGAACAGAGAGGAGAACAGAGAGGAAGACAGAGAGGAGAACAGAGAGGAAGACAGAGAGGAAGACAGAGAGGAGAACAGAGAGGAAGACAGAGAGGAGAACAGAGAGGAGAACAGAGAGGAGAACAGAGAGGAAGACAGAGAGGAAGACAGAGAGGAGAACAGAGAGGAAGAGAGAGAGGAGAACAGAGAGGAGAACAGAGAGGAAGACAGAGAGGAGAACAGAGAGGAAGACAGAGAGGAGAACAGAGAGGAGAACAGAGAGGAAGACAGAGAGGAGAACAGAGAGGAAGACAGAGAGGAGAACAGAGAGGAGAACAGAGAGGAAGAGAGAGAGGAGAACAGAGAGGAAGAGAGAGAGGAGAACAGAGAGGAGAACAGAGAGGAGAACAGAGAGGAAGACAGAGAGGAGAACAGAGAGGAGAACAGAGAGGAAGACAGAGAGGAGAACAGAGAGGAGAACAGAGAGGAAGAGAGAGAGGAGAACAGAGAGGAAGACAGAGAGGAAGAGAGAGAGGAGAACAGAGAGGAAGAGAGAGAGGAGAACAGAGAGGAGACAGAGAGGAAGACAGAGAGGAGAACAGAGAGGAAGACAGAGAGGAGAACAGAGAGGAAGACAGAGAGGAAGACAGAGAGGAGAACAGAGAGGAAGACAGAGAGGAAGACAGAGAGGAGAACAGAGAGGAAGAGAGAGAGGAGAACAGAGAGGAAGAGAGAGAGGAGAACAGAGAGGAGAACAGAGAGGAAGACAGAGAGGAGAACAGAGAGGAAGACAGAGAGGAGAACAGAGAGGAAGACAGAGAGGAGAACAGAGAGGAGACAGAGAGGAAGACAGAGAGGAGAACAGAGAGGAAGACAGAGAGGAGAACAGAGAGGAAGAGAGAGAGGAGAACAGAGAGGAAGACAGAGAGGAGAACAGAGAGGAGAACAGAGAGGAGAACAGAGAGGAAGAGAGAGAGGAGAACAGAGAGGAGAACAGAGAGGAAGAGAGAGAGGAGAACAGAGAGGAAGACAGAGAGGAGAACAGAGAGGAGAACAGAGAGGAGAGACAGAGAGGAAGACAGAGAGGAGAACAGAGAGGAAGAGAGAGAGGAAGACAGAGAGGAAGACAGAGAGGAGAACAGAGAGGAAGACAGAGAGGAGAACAGAGAGGAGACAGAGAGGAAGACAGAGAGGAGAACAGAGAGGAAGACAGAGAGGAGAACAGAGAGGAGACAGAGAGGAGAACAGAGAGGAAGAGAGAGAGGAGAACAGAGAGGAAGACAGAGAGGAGAACAGAGAGGAGAACAGAGAGGAAGACAGAGAGGAGAACAGAGAGGAAGAGAGAGAGGAGAACAGAGAGGAAGACAGAGAGGAGAACAGAGAGGAGAACAGAGAGGAAGACAGAGAGGAAGACAGAGAGGAGAACAGAGAGGAGAACAGAGAGGAAGACAGAGAGGAAGACAGAGAGGAGAACAGAGAGGAGAACAGAGAGGAAGACAGAGAGGAGAACAGAGAGGAGAACAGAGAGGAAGACAGAGAGGAGAACAGAGAGGAAGACAGAGAGGAGAACAGAGAGGAAGACAGAGAGGAGAACAGAGAGGAAGACAGAGAGGAAGAGAGAGAGGAGAACAGAGAGGAAGAGAGAGAGGAGAACAGAGAGGAGAACAGAGAGGAAGACAGAGAGGAGAGACAGAGAGGAAGAGAGAGAGGAGAACAGAGAGGAGAACAGAGAGGAAGACAGAGAGGAGAACAGAGAGGAAGACAGAGAGGAGAACAGAGAGGAAGACAGAGAGGAAGACAGAGAGGAGAACAGAGAGGAGAACAGAGAGGAGAACAGAGAGGAGAACAGAGAGGAAGACAGAGAGGAAGACAGAGAGGAAGACAGAGAGGAGAACAGAGAGGAAGACAGAGAGGAGAACAGAGAGGAGAGACAGAGAGGAGAACAGAGAGGAAGACAGAGAGGAGAACAGAGAGGAAGACAGAGAGGAGAACAGAGAGGAAGACAGAGAGGAGAACAGAGAGGAAGACAGAGAGGAAGACAGAGAGGAGAACAGAGAGGAGAACAGAGAGGAAGACAGAGAGGAGAACAGAGAGGAGAACAGAGAGGAAGAGAGGAAGACAGAGAGGAGAACAGAGAGGAAGACAGAGAGGAGAACAGAGAGGAAGACAGAGAGGAGAACAGAGAGGAAGACAGAGAGGAAGACAGAGAGGAGAACAGAGAGGAGAACAGAGAGGAAGACAGAGAGGAGAACAGAGAGGAGAACAGAGAGGAAGACAGAGAGGAGAACAGAGAGGAGAACAGAGAGGAGAAGAGAGAGGAGAACAGAGAGGAGAACAGAGAGGAGAACAGAGAGGAGAACAGAGAGGAGAACAGAGAGGAAGACAGAGAGGAGAACAGAGAGGAAGACAGAGAGGAAGAGAGAGAGGAGAACAGAGAGGAAGAGAGAGAGGAGAACAGAGAGGAAGACAGAGAGGAGAGAGAGAGAGGAGAACAGAGAGGAAGAGAGAGAGGAGAACAGAGAGGAGAACAGAGAGGAAGACAGAGAGGAGAACAGAGAGGAAGACAGAGAGGAGAACAGAGAGGAAGACAGAGAGGAGAACAGAGAGGAAGACAGAGAGGAGAGACAGAGAGGAGAACAGAGAGGAAGACAGAGAGGAAGAGAGAGGAGAACAGAGAGAGAACAGAGAGGAAGAGAGAGAGGAGAACAGAGAGGAAGACAGAGAGGAGAACAGAGAGGAAGACAGAGAGGAGAACAGAGAGGAGAACAGAGAGGAGACAGAGAGGAGAACAGAGAGGAGACAGAGAGGAAGAGAGAGAGGAGAACAGAGAGGAAGACAGAGAGGAGAACAGAGAGGAAGACAGAGAGGAGAACAGAGAGGAGAACAGAGAGGAGAACAGAGAGGAAGAGAGAGAGGAGAACAGAGAGGAGAACAGAGAGGAAGAGAGAGAGGAAGACAGAGAGGAAGACAGAGAGGAGAACAGAGAGGAAGACAGAGAGGAGAACAGAGAGGAGAACAGAGAGGAAGACAGAGAGGAGAGACAGAGAGGAAGACAGAGAGGAGAACAGAGAGGAAGAGAGAGGAGAACAGAGAGAGACAGAGAGGAGAACAGAGAGGAAGAGAGAGAGGAGAACAGAGAGGAAGACAGAGAGGAAACAGAGAGGAAGAGAGAGAGAGAGGAAGACAGAGAGGAGAACAGAGAGACAGAGAGAGAACAGAGAGAAGAGAGAGAGAGACAGAGAGGAGAACAGAGAGGAGAACAGAGAGGAGAACAGAGAGGAAGACAGAGAGGAGAACAGAGAGGAAGACAGAGAGGAGAACAGAGAGGAAGACAGAGAGGAGAACAGAGAGGAGAACAGAGAGGAAGAGAGAGAGGAGAACAGAGAGGAGAACAGAGAGGAGAGACAGAGAGGAGAACAGAGAGGAAGACAGAGAGGAAGACAGAGAGGAGAACAGAGAGGAAGAGAGAGAGGAGAACAGAGAGGAAGAGAGAGAGGAGAACAGAGAGGAAGAGAGAGAGGAGAACAGAGAGGAAGAGAGAGAGGAGAACAGAGAGGAAGACAGAGAGGAGAACAGAGAGGAGAACAGAGAGGAGAACAGAGAGGAGAACAGAGAGGAAGAGAGAGAGGAGAACAGAGAGGAGAGAGAGAGAGGAGAACAGAGAGGAAGAGAGAGAGGAGAACAGAGAGGAAGAGAGAGAGGAGAACAGAGAGGAGAACAGAGAGGAAGACAGAGAGGAAGAGAGAGAGGAGAACAGAGAGGAGAACAGAGAGGAGAACAGAGAGGAGAACAGAGAGGAAGACAGAGAGGAGAACAGAGAGGAAGACAGAGAGGAGAACAGAGAGGAGAACAGAGAGGAAGACAGAGAGGAAGACAGAGAGGAGAACAGAGAGGAAGACAGAGAGGAGAACAGAGAGGAAGACAGAGAGGAGAACAGAGAGGAAGACAGAGAGGAGAACAGAGAGGAAGACAGAGAGGAGAACAGAGAGGAGAACAGAGAGGAAGACAGAGAGGAGAACAGAGAGGAAGACAGAGAGGAAGAACAGAGAGGAGAACAGAGAGGAAGACAGAGAGGAGAACAGAGAGGAAGAGAGAGAGGAAGACAGAGAGGAGAACAGAGAGGAGAACAGAGAGGAGAGACAGAGAGGAAGACAGAGAGGAGAACAGAGAGGAAGACAGAGAGGAGAACAGAGAGGAGAACAGAGAGGAAGAGACAGAGAGGAGAACAGAGAGGAGAACAGAGAGGAAGACAGAGAGGAGAACAGAGAGGAAGACAGAGAGGAGAACAGAGAGGAAGACAGAGAGGAAGACAGAGAGGAGAACAGAGAGGAAGACAGAGAGGAGAACAGAGAGGAGAACAGAGAGGAAGAGAGAGAGGAGAACAGAGAGGAGAACAGAGAGGAAGACAGAGAGGAGAACAGAGAGGAAGAGAGAGAGGAGAACAGAGAGGAAGACAGAGAGGAAGACAGAGAGGAGAACAGAGAGGAAGACAGAGAGGAAGACAGAGAGGAGAACAGAGAGGAAGACAGAGAGGAGAACAGAGAGGAAGACAGAGAGGAGAACAGAGAGGAAGACAGAGAGGAGAGACAGAGAGGAGAACAGAGAGGAAGAGAGAGAGGAGAACAGAGAGGAGAACAGAGAGGAAGACAGAGAGGAGAACAGAGAGGAAGAGAGAGAGGAGAACAGAGAGGAAGACAGAGAGGAAGACAGAGAGGAGAACAGAGAGGAAGACAGAGAGGAGAACAGAGAGGAGAACAGAGAGGAGAAGAGAGGAAGACAGAGAGGAGAACAGAGAGGAAGAGAGGAGAACAGAGAGGAGAACAGAGAGGAGAACAGAGAGGAAGACAGAGAGGAGAACAGAGAGGAGAACAGAGAGGAAGACAGAGAGGAGAACAGAGAGGAAGACAGAGAGGAGAACAGAGAGGAGAACAGAGAGGAAGACAGAGAGGAAACAGAGAGGAGAACAGAGAGGAGAACAGAGAGGAAGAGAGAGAGGAGAACAGAGAGGAGAACAGAGAGGAGAACAGAGAGGAAGACAGAGAGGAGAACAGAGAGGAAGACAGAGAGGAGAACAGAGAGGAAGACAGAGAGGAGAACAGAGAGGAGAACAGAGAGGAGAACAGAGAGGAAGAGAGAGAGGAGAACAGAGAGGAGAACAGAGAGGAAGACAGAGAGGAGAACAGAGAGGAAGACAGAGAGGAAGAGAGAGAGGAGAGACAGAGAGGAGAACAGAGAGGAGAACAGAGAGGAGAACAGAGAGGAGAACAGAGAGGAAGACAGAGAGGAGAACAGAGAGGAGAACAGAGAGGAGAACAGAGAGGAGAACAGAGAGGAAGACAGAGAGGAGAACAGAGAGGAAGACAGAGAGGAGAACAGAGAGAGAGAGAGACAGAGAGGAGAACAGAGAGGAAGACAGAGAGGAGAACAGAGAGGAGAACAGAGAGGAAGAGAGAGAGGAGAACAGAGAGGAGAACAGAGAGGAAGACAGAGAGGAGAACAGAGAGGAAGACAGAGAGGAGAACAGAGAGGAAGACAGAGAGGAAGACAGAGAGGAGAACAGAGAGGAGAACAGAGAGGAAGACAGAGAGGAGAACAGAGAGGAAGACAGAGAGGAGAACAGAGAGGAGAACAGAGAGGAAGACAGAGAGGAGACAGAGAGGAGAACAGAGAGGAAGACAGAGAGGAAGACAGAGAGGAGAACAGAGAGGAGAACAGAGAGGAAGACAGAGAGGAGAACAGAGAGGAAGACAGAGAGGAGAACAGAGAGGAGACAGAGAGGAAGAGAGAGAGGAGAACAGAGAGGAAGACAGAGAGGAGAACAGAGAGGAAGACAGAGAGGAAGACAGAGAGGAAGACAGAGAGGAGAACAGAGAGGAAGACAGAGAGGAGAACAGAGAGGAAGAGAGAGAGGAAGAACAGAGAGGAAGACAGAGAGGAGAACAGAGAGGAGAACAGAGAGGAGAACAGAGAGGAGAACAGAGAGGAAGACAGAGAGGAAGACAGAGAGGAAACAGAGAGGAGAACAGAGAGGAAGACAGAGAGGAGAACAGAGAGGAAGACAGAGAGGAGAACAGAGAGGAGAGACAGAGAGGAGAACAGAGAGGAAGAGAGAGAGGAGAACAGAGAGGAAGACAGAGAGGAAGACAGAGAGGAGAACAGAGAGGAAGACAGAGAGGAGAACAGAGAGGAAGAAGAGAGAGGAAGAGAGAGAGGAGAACAGAGAGGAAGACAGAGAGGAGAACAGAGAGGAAGACAGAGAGGAAGACAGAGAGGAGAACAGAGAGGAAGACAGAGAGGAGAACAGAGAGGAAGACAGAGAGGAGAACAGAGAGGAAGACAGAGAGGAGAACAGAGAGGAGAACAGAGAGGAGAACAGAGAGGAGAACAGAGAGGAAGACAGAGAGGAGAACAGAGAGGAAGACAGAGAGGAGAACAGAGAGGAGAACAGAGAGGAGAACAGAGAGGAAGAGAGAGAGGAGAACAGAGAGGAAGACAGAGAGGAGAACAGAGAGGAAGACAGAGAGGAGAACAGAGAGGAGAACAGAGAGGAAGACAGAGAGGAGAACAGAGAGGAAGAGAGAGAGGAGAACAGAGAGGAAGAGAGAGAGGAGAACAGAGAGGAGAACAGAGAGGAAGACAGAGAGGAGAACAGAGAGGAGAGACAGAGAGGAGAACAGAGAGGAAGAGAGAGAGGAGAACAGAGAGGAAGACAGAGAGAGAGAGAGACAGAGAGGAGAACAGAGAGGAGAACAGAGAGGAAGACAGAGAGGAGAACAGAGAGGAGAACAGAGAGGAAGACAGAGAGGAGAACAGAGAGGAAGACAGAGAGGAGAACAGAGAGGAAGAGAGAGAGGAGAACAGAGAGGAAGACAGAGAGGAGAACAGAGAGGAGAACAGAGAGGAAGAGAGAGAGGAGAACAGAGAGGAAGAGAGAGGAGACAGAGAGGAGAACAGAGAGGAGAACAGAGAGGAGAACAGAGAGGAAGAGAGAGAGGAGAACAGAGAGGAAGACAGAGAGGAAGACAGAGAGGAGAACAGAGAGGAGAACAGAGAGGAGAACAGAGAGGAAGAGAGAGAGGAGAACAGAGAGGAAGACAGAGAGGAGAACAGAGAGGAGAACAGAGAGGAAGACAGAGAGGAGAACAGAGAGGAAGACAGAGAGGAGAACAGAGAGGAAGACAGAGAGGAGAACAGAGAGGAAGACAGAGAGGAGAACAGAGAGGAAGACAGAGAGGAGAACAGAGAGGAGAACAGAGAGGAAGACAGAGAGGAGAACAGAGAGGAAGACAGAGAGGAGAACAGAGAGGAAGACAGAGAGGAGAACAGAGAGGAAGACAGAGAGGAGAACAGAGAGGAAGACAGAGAGGAGAACAGAGAGGAAGAGAGAGAGGAGAACAGAGAGGAGAACAGAGAGGAAGACAGAGAGGAGAACAGAGAGGAAGACAGAGAGGAGAACAGAGAGGAGAACAGAGAGGAGAACAGAGAGGAGAACAGAGAGGAGACAGAGAGGAGACAGAGAGGAAGACAGAGAGGAGAACAGAGAGGAAGACAGAGAGGAGAACAGAGAGGAAGACAGAGAGGAGAACAGAGAGGAGAACAGAGAGGAAGACAGAGAGGAGAACAGAGAGGAGAACAGAGAGGAAGACAGAGAGGAGAACAGAGAGGAGAACAGAGAGGAAGACAGAGAGGAGAACAGAGAGGAGAACAGAGAGGAGAGACAGAGAGGAGAACAGAGAGGAGAACAGAGAGGAGAACAGAGAGGAGAACAGAGAGGAAGACAGAGAGGAAGACAGAGAGGAGAACAGAGAGGAGAACAGAGAGGAAGACAGAGAGGAGAACAGAGAGGAAGACAGAGAGGAGAACAGAGAGGAAGACAGAGAGGAGAACAGAGAGGAAGACAGAGAGGAGAACAGAGAGGAGAACAGAGAGGAAGACAGAGAGGAGAACAGAGAGGAAGAGAGAGAGGAGAACAGAGAGGAAGACAGAGAGGAGAACAGAGAGGAGAACAGAGAGGAGAACAGAGAGGAGAACAGAGAGGAAGACAGAGAGGAGAACAGAGAGGAAGACAGAGAGGAGAACAGAGAGGAGAACAGAGAGGAGAACAGAGAGGAAGAGAGAGAGGAGAACAGAGAGGAAGACAGAGAGGAGAACAGAGAGGAGAACAGAGAGGAGAACAGAGAGGAAGACAGAGAGGAGAACAGAGAGGAAGAGAGAGAGGAGAACAGAGAGGAAGAGAGAGAGGAGAACAGAGAGGAGAACAGAGAGGAAGACAGAGAGGAGAACAGAGAGGAAGACAGAGAGGAGAACAGAGAGGAAGAGAGAGAGGAGAACAGAGAGGAAGACAGAGAGGAGAACAGAGAGGAAGACAGAGAGGAGAACAGAGAGGAGAACAGAGAGGAAGACAGAGAGGAGAACAGAGAGGAGAGACAGAGAGGAGAACAGAGAGGAAGACAGAGAGGAGAACAGAGAGGAAGAGAGAGAGGAGAACAGAGAGGAAGACAGAGAGGAGAACAGAGAGGAAGACAGAGAGGAGAACAGAGAGGAGAACAGAGAGGAGAGACAGAGAGGAGAACAGAGAGGAAGACAGAGAGGAGAACAGAGAGGAAGACAGAGAGGAGAACAGAGAGGAAGACAGAGAGGAGAACAGAGAGGAAGACAGAGAGGAGAACAGAGAGGAAGACAGAGAGGAGAACAGAGAGGAAGACAGAGAGGAAGACAGAGAGGAAGACAGAGAGGAGAACAGAGAGGAAGACAGAGAGGAAGACAGAGAGGAGAACAGAGAGGAAGACAGAGAGGAGAACAGAGAGGAAGACAGAGAGGAGAACAGAGAGGAGAACAGAGAGGAAGACAGAGAGGAGAACAGAGAGGAAGACAGAGAGGAGAACAGAGAGGAGACAGAGAGGAGAACAGAGAGGAAGACAGAGAGGAGAACAGAGAGGAGAACAGAGAGGAAGACAGAGAGGAAGACAGAGAGGAGAACAGAGAGGAGAACAGAGAGGAGAACAGAGAGGAAGAGAGAGAGGAGAACAGAGAGGAGAACAGAGAGGAGAACAGAGAGGAAGACAGAGAGGAGAACAGAGAGGAGAACAGAGAGGAAGAGAGAGAGGAGAACAGAGAGGAAGACAGAGAGGAGAACAGAGAGGAAGACAGAGAGGAGAACAGAGAGGAGAACAGAGAGGAAGAGAGAGAGGAGAACAGAGAGGAAGACAGAGAGGAGAACAGAGAGGAGAACAGAGAGGAAGACAGAGAGGAGAACAGAGAGGAAGACAGAGAGGAGAACAGAGAGGAGAACAGAGAGGAAGAGAGAGAGGAGAACAGAGAGGAAGACAGAGAGGAGAACAGAGAGGAGAACAGAGAGGAAGACAGAGAGGAGAACAGAGAGGAGAACAGAGAGGAAGAAGAGAGAGGAGAACAGAGAGGAGAACAGAGAGGAAGACAGAGAGGAGAACAGAGAGGAGAACAGAGAGGAAGAGAGAGAGGAAGAACAGAGAGGAGAGACAGAGAGGAAGAGAGAGAGGAGAACAGAGAGGAAGACAGAGAGGAGAACAGAGAGGAGAACAGAGAGGAGAACAGAGAGGAAGAAGAGAGAGGAGAACAGAGAGGAAGACAGAGAGGAAGACAGAGAGGAGAACAGAGAGGAAGAGAGAGAGGAGAACAGAGAGGAAGACAGAGAGGAAGACAGAGAGGAGAACAGAGAGGAAGACAGAGAGGAGAACAGAGAGGAGAACAGAGAGGAGAACAGAGAGGAGAACAGAGAGGAAGACAGAGAGGAGAACAGAGAGGAGAACAGAGAGGAAGACAGAGAGGAGAACAGAGAGGAGAACAGAGAGGAAGACAGAGAGGAAGACAGAGAGGAGAACAGAGAGGAAGACAGAGAGGAGAACAGAGAGGAGAACAGAGAGGAGAACAGAGAGGAAGACAGAGAGGAGAACAGAGAGGAAGACAGAGAGGAAGACAGAGAGGAGAACAGAGAGGAGAACAGAGAGGAGAACAGAGAGGAAGAGAGAGAGGAGAACAGAGAGGAAGAGAGAGAGGAGAACAGAGAGGAAGAGAGAGAGGAGAACAGAGAGGAGAACAGAGAGGAAGACAGAGAGGAGAACAGAGAGGAAGACAGAGAGGAGAACAGAGAGGAAGACAGAGAGGAGAACAGAGAGGAAGACAGAGAGGAGAACAGAGAGGAAGAGAGAGAGGAGAACAGAGAGGAAGACAGAGAGGAGAACAGAGAGGAAGACAGAGAGGAGAACAGAGAGGAGAACAGAGAGGAGAACAGAGAGGAAGAGAGAGAGGAGAACAGAGAGGAGAACAGAGAGGAAGACAGAGAGGAGAACAGAGAGGAAGACAGAGAGGAGAACAGAGAGGAGAGACAGAGAGGAGAACAGAGAGGAAGAGAGAGAGGAGAACAGAGAGGAAGAGAGAGAGGAGAACAGAGAGGAGAACAGAGAGGAGAGACAGAGAGGAGAACAGAGAGGAAGAGAGAGAGGAGAACAGAGAGGAGACAGAGAGGAGAACAGAGAGGAGAACAGAGAGGAAGACAGAGAGGAGAACAGAGAGGAGAACAGAGAGGAAGAGAGAGAGGAGAACAGAGAGGAAGACAGAGAGGAAGACAGAGAGGAGAACAGAGAGGAAGACAGAGAGGAGAACAGAGAGGAAGACAGAGAGGAGAACAGAGAGGAAGACAGAGAGGAGAACAGAGAGGAAGACAGAGAGGAGAACAGAGAGGAAGACAGAGAGGAGAACAGAGAGGAGAACAGAGAGGAGAACAGAGAGGAGAACAGAGAGGAAGACAGAGAGGAGAACAGAGAGGAAGAGAGAGAGGAGAACAGAGAGGAGAACAGAGAGGAGAACAGAGAGGAAGACAGAGAGGAGAACAGAGAGGAAGACAGAGAGGAGAACAGAGAGGAGAACAGAGAGGAGAACAGAGAGGAGACAGAGAGGAGAACAGAGAGGAAGACAGAGAGGAGAACAGAGAGGAAGACAGAGAGGAGAACAGAGAGGAGAACAGAGAGGAAGAGAGAGAGGAGAACAGAGAGGAAGACAGAGAGGAGAACAGAGAGGAAGACAGAGAGGAGAACAGAGAGGAAGACAGAGAGGAGAACAGAGAGGAGAACAGAGAGGAGAGACAGAGAGGAAGACAGAGAGGAGAACAGAGAGGAAGACAGAGAGGAAGACAGAGAGGAAGACAGAGAGGAGAACAGAGAGGAAGAGAGAGAGGAGAACAGAGAGGAGAACAGAGAGGAAGACAGAGAGGAGAACAGAGAGGAAGACAGAGAGGAGAACAGAGAGGAAGACAGAGAGGAGAACAGAGAGGAAGAGAGAGAGGAGAACAGAGAGGAAGACAGAGAGGAGAACAGAGAGGAAGACAGAGAGGAGAACAGAGAGGAGAACAGAGAGGAAGACAGAGAGGAGAACAGAGAGGAAGACAGAGAGGAGAGACAGAGAGGAGAACAGAGAGGAGAACAGAGAGGAAGACAGAGAGGAAGACAGAGAGGAGAACAGAGAGGAGAACAGAGAGGAGAACAGAGAGGAAGACAGAGAGGAGAACAGAGAGGAAGACAGAGAGGAGAACAGAGAGGAGAACAGAGAGGAAGAGAGAGAGGAGAACAGAGAGGAAGAGAGAGAGGAGAACAGAGAGGAAGACAGAGAGGAGAACAGAGAGGAGAACAGAGAGGAGAGACAGAGAGGAGAACAGAGAGGAGAACAGAGAGGAAGACAGAGAGGAGAACAGAGAGGAAGAGAGAGAGGAGAACAGAGAGGAAGACAGAGAGGAGAACAGAGAGGAGAACAGAGAGGAAGACAGAGAGGAGAACAGAGAGGAAGACAGAGAGGAGAACAGAGAGGAAGACAGAGAGGAGAACAGAGAGGAGAACAGAGAGGAGAGACAGAGAGGAGAACAGAGAGGAAGACAGAGAGGAAGAGAGAGAGGAGAACAGAGAGGAGAACAGAGAGGAGAACAGAGAGGAAGACAGAGAGGAGAACAGAGAGGAGAACAGAGAGGAAGACAGAGAGGAAGACAGAGAGGAGAACAGAGAGGAGAACAGAGAGGAAGACAGAGAGGAGAACAGAGAGGAGAGACAGAGAGGAGAACAGAGAGGAAGACAGAGAGGAGAACAGAGAGGAGAAGAGAGAGAAGACAGAGAGGAAGACAGAGAGGAAGACAGAGAGGAGAACAGAGAGGAAGAGAGAGGAGAACAGAGAGGAAGAGAGAGAGAAGACAGAGAGGAGAGCAGAGAGGAGAACAGAGAGGAAGAGAGAGAGGAAGACAGAGAGGAGAACAGAGAGGAGAACAGAGAGGAAGACAGAGAGGAGAACAGAGAGGAGACAGAGAGGAGAAGAGAGAGAAGAGAGGAGAACAGAGAGGAGAGAGAGAGGAGAACAGAGAGGAAGACAGAGAGGAAGAGAGGAGCAGAGGAGAACAGAGAGGAGAACAGAGAGGAGAACAGAGAGGAGAGACAGAGAGGGATAGTCACTGCAATTATTGTGTGTTTTTTAAGAGTACACGGCAATTTATTTGGAAAATACTTTCTTATCTCTAAGGCCAGGTAGGCATATATAATAGAATAGTTGTATTGTATTATCACAGAATTAGAAACTTCAAAATCTAAACTTGATATTATTGATATACTATATTTTAATGATAATACTATTACCAAAGGCATATTTTAAAGGGATTAGCCTACATTTAATTAATTGGAATTCATCTGTAGGCGTTGTAGTTCTGTATAGGGAGTAATTATGCAGTCTTATTTTTCCTCACCTAGATCCCAGAGACGAGTACTCCCAGAGACGAGTACTCCCAGAGACGAGTACTCAAACAGCTACCTGGTGCAAAGAACAAACAGTCAACTATCCCAGCAGCGTTCTCCTCCTCAAGACCAACATATAAAGCCCAGTGGGTTGGACGCACTGGTCTACCTGCTCGTACAGGTGAGGATGAGGATTTCATCCTTATGATAGAGACCTTCGATAAGAGGCTGAACATACCCAAACAAACAAAGCTTTACATTGACGAGAAACAAACATTCAAAGAAAGACTCGCCACAGCACGCAAAGTAACAATTGGGCTGGACATATGGACAAAAAAGGGTTTACAGCATCCTGGCAATTAGTGCATGTTACTTTTGCACTCAGGAGAATAAAGCGAAGCACATATTGTTGAGACTTGACCAGATCTCCCACCCACACACTGCAGAGTCTATAAAGACTTGTGTGGAACGATGCACAGAGGACTGGGGAATACCAACACACAACATCCTGACAGTCATCACTGATAACGGAAGCAACATGGTTCAACAGAACAGAGAACAGAGAGGGGAAGAGAGAGAGGAGAACAGAGAGGGGAAGAGAGAGAGGAGAACAGAGAGGAGAACAGAGAGGAGAACAGAGAGGAGAACAGAGAGGAGAACAGAGAGGAGAACAGAGAGGAAGACAGAGAGGAGAACAGAGAGGAAGACAGAGGAGAACAGAGAGGAGAACAGAGAGGGGAAGAGAGAGGGAGAAGAGAGAGGAGAACAGAGAGGAAGAGAGAGGAGAACAGAGAGGAAGAGAGAGGAAGACAGAGAGGAGAACAGAGAGGAAGACAGAGAGGAGAACAGAGAGGAAGAACAGAGAGGAGAACAGAGAGGAAGAGAGAGAGGAGAACAGAGAGGAGAACAGAGAGGAGAAGAGAGAGAGGAAGAGAGAGAGGAGAACAGAGAGGAGACAGAGAGGAGAACAGAGAGGAGAAGAGAGAGAGGAAGAGAGAGAGGAGAACAGAGAGGGAAGAGAGAGAGGAAGACAGAGAGGAGAACAGAGAGGAGAGAGAGAGGAAGAGAGAGGAAGAGAGAGAGGAGAACAGAGAGGAAGACAGAGAGGAGAACAGAGAGGAGAACAGAGAGGAGAACAGAGAGGAAGACAGAGAGGAGAGACAGAGAGGAAGACAGAGAGGAAGACAGAGAGGAGAACAGAGAGGAAGACAGAGGAGAACAGAGAGGAGAACAGAGAGGAAGACAGAGAGGAGAACAGAGAGGAAGACAGAGAGGAAGACAGAGAGGAGAACAGAGAGGAAGACAGAGAGGAGAACAGAGAGGAAGAGAGAGAGGAGAGACAGAGAGGAGAACAGAGAGGAAGACAGAGAGGAAGACAGAGAGGAGAACAGAGAGGAAGACAGAGAGGAAGACAGAGAGGAGACAGAGAGGAGAGACAGAGAGGAAGAGAGAGAGGAGAACAGAGAGGAAGACAGAGAGGAGAACAGAGAGGAGAACAGAGAGGAAGACAGAGAGGAGAACAGAGAGGAGAACAGAGAGGAAGACAGAGAGGAAGAACAGAGAGGAGAACAGAGAGGAAGACAGAGAGGAGAACAGAGAGGAAGAGAGAGAGGAGAACAGAGAGGAAGAAGAGAGAGGAGAACAGAGAGGAGAAGAGAGAGGAGAGACAGAGAGGAAGACAGAGAGGAGAACAGAGAGGAAGAAGAGAGAGAAGAAGAGAGAGAAGAGAGAGGAAGACAGAGAGGAGAAGAGAGGAAGACAGAGAGGAGAACAGAGAGGAGAAGAGAGAGGAGAAGAGAGAGAAGAAGAGAGGAAGACAGAGAGGAGAACAGAGAGGAAGAGAGAGAGAAGAGAGAGAGAGGAGAACAGAGAGGAAGACAGAGAGGAAGAGAGAGAGGAGAACAGAGAGGAAGAACAGAGAGGAGAACAGAGAGGAGAAGAGAGAGGAAGACAGAGAGGAGAACAGAGAGGAAGAGAGAGAGGAGAACAGAGAGGAAGACAGAGAGGAGAAGAGAGAGGAAGACAGAGAGGAGAACAGAGAGGAGAAAGAGAGGAGACAGAGAGGAGAACAGAGAGGAAGAGAGAGAGGAAGAGAGAGAGGAGAACAGAGAGGAAGAAGAGAGGAGAACAGAGAGGAAGAAGAGAGGAAGACAGAGAGGAGAACAGAGAGGAAGACAGAGAGGAGAACAGAGAGGAAGACAGAGAGGAGAACAGAGAGGAAGACAGAGAGGAGAACAGAGAGGAGAAGAGAGAGGAGAAGAGAGAAGAGAGAGAGGAAGAGAGAGAGGAAGACAGAGAGGAGAACAGAGAGGAAGACAGAGAGGAAGACAGAGAGGAGACAGAGAGGAAGACAGAGAGGAGAACAGAGAGGAGAACAGAGAGGAAGACAGAGAGGAAGACAGAGAGGAAGAAGAGAGGAGAACAGAGAGGAGAACAGAGAGGAAGACAGAGAGGAGAACAGAGAGGAAGAGAGAGAGGAGAACAGAGAGGAAGACAGAGAGGAAGAAGAGAGGAGACAGAGAGGAAGACAGAGAGGAGAACAGAGAGGAAGAAGAGAGAGGAGAACAGAGAGGAAGACAGAGAGGAGACAGAGAGAGAAGAGAGAGGAGAACAGAGAGGAAGAAGAGAGGAAGACAGAGAGGAGACAGAGAGGAAGAGAGAGAGGAGAACAGAGAGGAAGACAGAGAGGAAGACAGAGAGGAGAACAGAGAGGAAGACAGAGAGGAGAGAGAGAGGAGAACAGAGAGGAGAAGAGAGGAGAAAGAGAGGAAGACAGAGAGGAGAGACAGAGAGGAGAACAGAGAGGAAGAAGAGAGAGGAGAACAGAGAGGAAGAGAGAGAGGAAGACAGAGAGGAGAAGAGAGAGGAAGACAGAGAGGAAGAAGAGAGGAGAACAGAGAGGAAGAGAGAGAGGAGAACAGAGAGGAGAAGAGAGAGGAGAACAGAGAGGAAGAGAGAGAGGAGAACAGAGAGGAAGAAGAGAGGAGAAGAGAGAAGAGAGAGAAGACAGAGAGGAGAACAGAGAGGAAGACAGAGAGGAGAACAGAGAGGAAGACAGAGAGGAGAACAGAGAGGAAGAGAGAGGAGAACAGAGAGGAAGACAGAGAGGAGAACAGAGAGGAAGAGAGAGAGGAGAACAGAGAGGAAGACAGAGAGGAGAAGAGAGAGAGGAGACAGAGAGGAGAACAGAGAGGAAGCAGAGAGGAGAACAGAGAGGAAGAGAGAGAGGAGAACAGAGAGGAGAAGAGAGGAAGAAGAGAGGAGAACAGAGAGGAGACAGAGAGGAAGAAGAGAGAGAGAACAGAGAGGAAGACAGAGAGGAAGAAGAGAGGAGAAGAGAGAGGAGACAGAGAGGAAGAAGAGAGGAGAACAGAGAGGAAGAGAGAGAGGAAGAGAGAGAGGAGAACAGAGAGGAAGAAGAGAGGAGAACAGAGAGGAGAGACAGAGAGGAGAAGAGAGAGGAGAACAGAGAGGAAGAGAGAGAGGAAGACAGAGAGGAAGAACAGAGAGGAGAAGAGAGAGAGAACAGAGAGGAAGACAGAGAGGAAGAGAGAGAGGAGAACAGAGAGGAAGACAGAGAGGAGAAGAGAGAGGAGAACAGAGAGGAAGACAGAGAGGAGAGACAGAGAGGAGAACAGAGAGGAGAAGAGAGAAGAAGAGAGGAGAACAGAGAGGAAGAAGAGAGAGAAGAGAGAGAGAGAACAGAGAGGAAGACAGAGAGGAGAAGAGAGAGGAAGAGAGAGAGGAGAACAGAGAGGAAGAGAGAGAGGAGAACAGAGAGGAGAAAGAGAGGAGAGAAGAGAGGAGAACAGAGAGGAGAACAGAGAGGAAGAGAAGAGAGGAGAACAGAGAGGAAGAGAGAGAGGAGAACAGAGAGGAGAAGAGAGAGGAGAAGAGAGAGAAGAGAGAGAGGAGAACAGAGAGGAGAACAGAGAGGAAGAGAGAGAGGAGAACAGAGAGGAGAGACAGAGAGGAAGAAGAGAGGAGAACAGAGAGGAGAACAGAGAGGAGAAGAGAGAGGAGAACAGAGAGAGAAGAGAGAGGAGAACAGAGAGGAAGAAGAGAGGAGAGACAGAGAGGAGAGACAGAGAGGAGAACAGAGAGGAGAACAGAGAGGAAGAGAGAGAGGAGAACAGAGAGGAGAAGAGAGAGGAGAACAGAGAGGAGAGAAGAGAGGAAGACAGAGAGGAGAACAGAGAGGAGAACAGAGAGGAAGAGAGAGAGGAAGAGACAGAGAGGAGAACAGAGAGGAAGAAGAGAGGAGAACAGAGAGGAAGAAGAGAGGAGAACAGAGAGGAGAAGAGAGAGGAGACAGAGAGGAAGACAGAGAGGAGAACAGAGAGGAAGAGAGAGAGAACAGAGAGGAGACAGAGAGGAAGAGAGAGAGGAGAACAGAGAGGAAGAGAGAGAGGAGAAGAGAGAGAGAAGAGAGAGGAGAACAGAGAGGAAGACAGAGAGGAGAAGAGAGAGGAGAACAGAGAGGAGAAGAGAGAGAAGAGAGAGAGGAGAACAGAGAGGAAGAGAGAGAGGAGAACAGAGAGGAAGACAGAGAGGAGAACAGAGAGGAGAACAGAGAGGAGAAGAGAGGAAGAAGAGAGGAGAACAGAGAGGAAGAAGAGAGGAGAACAGAGAGGAGAGACAGAGAGGAGAAGAGAGGAGAACAGAGAGGAAGAGAGAGAGGAGAACAGAGAGGAGACAGAGAGAAGAGAGAGGAGAACAGAGAGGAAGAGAGAGAGGAGAACAGAGAGGAGAAGAGAGAGGAGAAAGAGAGGAGAACAGAGAGGAGAAGAGAGAGGAGAACAGAGAGGAAGAAGAGAGGAGAACAGAGAGGAAGAGAAGAGAGAGAAGAGAGAGAGGAGAACAGAGAGGAAGAGAGAGAGGAGAACAGAGAGGAGAAGAGAGAGGAGAACAGAGAGGAAGAAGAGAGAGAAGACAGAGAGGAGAAGAGAGGAGAACAGAGAGGAGAAGAGAGAGGAGAAGAGAGAGGAGAACAGAGAGGAAGAAGAGAGGAGAACAGAGAGGAAGAGAGAGAGGAGACAGAGAGGAAGACAGAGAGGAGAGACAGAGAGGAGAACAGAGAGGAAGACAGAGAGGAGAAAGAGAGGAGAAGAGAGAGGAGAACAGAGAGGAGACAGAGAGGAAGAAGAGAGGAAAGAGAGAGGAGAAGAGAGGAGACAGAGAGGAGAACAGAGAGGAAGAGAGAGGAGAACAGAGAGGAGACAGAGAGGAAGAAGAGAGGAGAAGAGAGAGGAGAACAGAGAGGAAGAAGAGAGAGGAGAGACAGAGAGGAGAACAGAGAGGAAGAGAGAGAGGAGAACAGAGAGGAAGAAGAGAGGAAGACAGAGAGGAGAACAGAGAGGAAGAGAGAGAGGAGAGACAGAGAGGAGAACAGAGAGGAAGAGAGAGAGAGAAGACAGAGAGGAGAACAGAGAGGAAGACAGAGAGGAGAACAGAGAGGAAGAGAGAGAGGAGAACAGAGAGGAAGAAGAGAGAGAGAAAGAGAGGAAGAGAAGAGAGGAGAACAGAGAGGAAGAGAGAGAGGAGAACAGAGAGGAGAAGAGAGAGAAGAGAGAGAAGAGAGAGAGAAGAAGAGAGGAGAAGAGAGAGGAGAACAGAGAGGAGAAGAGAGAGGAGAACAGAGAGGAAGACAGAGAGGAAGAGAGAGAGGAGAACAGAGAGGAGAACAGAGAGGAGACAGAGAGGAGAAGAGAGAAGAGAGAGAACAGAGAGGAAGACAGAGAGGAGAACAGAGAGGAAGAGAGAGAGGAAGACAGAGAGGAAGACAGAGAGGAGAACAGAGAGGAAGACAGAGAGGAGACAGAGAGGAAGACAGAGAGGAGAAGAGAGAGGAAGAGAGAGAGAGAACAGAGAGGAGAACAGAGAGGAAGAGAGAGAGAGAAGAGAGAGGAGAACAGAGAGGAGAACAGAGAGGAAGACAGAGAGGAAGAGAGAGAGGAGAACAGAGAGGAAGACAGAGAGGAGAACAGAGAGGAGAACAGAGAGGAAGACAGAGAGGAGAACAGAGAGGAAGACAGAGAGGAGAAGAGAGGAAGACAGAGAGGAGAAGAGAGAGAAGAGAGAGAAGAGAGAGAGGAGAACAGAGAGGAAGAGAGAGAGGAGAACAGAGAGGAAGAGAGAGAGGAGAACAGAGAGGAGAACAGAGAGGAAGAGAGAGAGGAGAACAGAGAGGAAGAGAGAGAGGAGAACAGAGAGGAAGACAGAGAGGAGAACAGAGAGGAGAACAGAGAGGAAGAGAGAGAGGAGAACAGAGAGGAAGACAGAGAGGAGAACAGAGAGGAGAGAGAGAAGAGAGAAGACAGAGAGGAGACAGAGAGGAAGAAGAGAGGAGAAGAGAGAAGAGAGAGAGGAGAACAGAGAGGAAGACAGAGAGGAGAACAGAGAGGAGAAGAGAGAGAACAGAGAGGAAGAAGAGAGGAAGAGAGAGAGGAGAACAGAGAGGAAGAGAGAGAGGAGAACAGAGAGGAAGAACAGAGAGGAAGAAGAGAGGAGAACAGAGAGAGAAGAGAGAGGAGAAGAGAGAGGAGACAGAGAGAGAACAGAGAGGAGACAGAGAGGAAGAAGAGAGAAGAGAGAGGAAGAAGAGAGGAGAACAGAGAGGAAGAAGAGAGGAGAACAGAGAGGAAGAGAGAGAGGAGAAAGAGAGGAGACAGAGAGGAAGAAGAGAGGAGAACAGAGAGGAAGAAGAGAGAGAAAGAGAGAAGACAGAGAGGAAGAAGAGAGAGAAGAACAGAGAGGAAGAAGAGAGGAGAAGAGAGGAGAACAGAGAGGAGAAGAGAGAGGAAGACAGAGAGGAAGAAGAGAGGAGAACAGAGAGGAAGAGAGAGAGGAGAACAGAGAGGAGAACAGAGAGGAAGACAGAGAGGAGACAGAGAGGAAGACAGAGAGGAGAGACAGAGAGGAAGACAGAGAGGAAGAGAGAGAGGAGAACAGAGAGAGAAGAAGAGAGGAGAACAGAGAGGAAGAGAGAGAGGAGACAGAGAGGAAGACAGAGAGGAGAAGAGAGGAGAACAGAGAGGAAGACAGAGAGGAAGACAGAGAGGAGAAGAGAGAGAAGAGAGAGGAGAACAGAGAGGAAGACAGAGAGGAGAACAGAGAGGAAGACAGAGAGGAGAACAGAGAGGAAGACAGAGAGGAGAAGAGAGAGGAGAACAGAGAGGAGAACAGAGAGGAAGAGAGAGAGGAGAGACAGAGAGGAGAAGAGAGGAAGAGAAGAGAGGAGAACAGAGAGGAGAACAGAGAGGAAGACAGAGAGGAGAACAGAGAGGAAGACAGAGAGGAGAACAGAGAGGAAGAGAGAGAGGAGAACAGAGAGGAAGAAGAGAGGAAGACAGAGAGGAGAACAGAGAGGAAGAGAGAGAGGAGAACAGAGAGGAAGAGAGAGAGGAGAACAGAGAGGAAGAAGAGAGGAGACAGAGAGGAGAAGAGAGGAAGAGAAGAGAGGAGAACAGAGAGGAAGACAGAGAGGAAGACAGAGAGGAGAACAGAGAGGAAGAGAGAGAGGAGAACAGAGAGGAAGAGAGAGAGAACAGAGAGGAAGAGAGAGAGGAGAACAGAGAGGAAGAGAGAGAGGAGAACAGAGAGGAGAAGAGAGGAGAACAGAGAGGAGAACAGAGAGGAAGACAGAGAGGAAGAGAGAGAGAGAAGAGAGAGAAGAGAGGAAGAAGAGAGGAGAACAGAGAGGAAGAGAGAGAGGAGAACAGAGAGGAAGAGAGAGAGGAGAACAGAGAGGAAGAAGAGAGGAGAACAGAGAGGAAGACAGAGAGGAGAACAGAGAGGAAGAAGAGAGGAAGAAGAGAGGAGAACAGAGAGGAGAACAGAGAGGAAGACAGAGAGGAGAAAGAGAGGAAGAAGAGAGGAGAACAGAGAGGAAGAAGAGAGGAAGAGAGAGAGAAGAGAAGAGAGGAAGACAGAGAGGAAGAAGAGAGAGGAGAACAGAGAGGAGAAGAGAGAGGAAGAGAGAGAGGAGAACAGAGAGGAAGACAGAGAGGAAGAAGAGAGGAAGACAGAGAGGAGAACAGAGAGGAAGAGAAGAGAGGAGAACAGAGAGGAAGACAGAGAGGAGAAAGAGAGGAGAACAGAGAGGAAGAGAGAGAGGAGAACAGAGAGGAAGAGAGAGGAGAAGAGAGAAAGAGAGAGGAGAACAGAGAGGAAGAAGAGAGGAGAAGAGAGAGAAGAGAGGAGAAGAGAGAGGAAGACAGAGAGGAAGACAGAGAGGAAGAAGAGAGGAGAACAGAGAGGAAGAAGAGAGGAGAACAGAGAGGAAGAGAGAGAGGAAGAGAGAGAGAAGAAAGAGAGGAAGAGAGAGAGGAGAAGAGAGAGGAGAACAGAGAGGAAGACAGAGAGGAAGACAGAGAGGAAGAGAGAGAGGAGAACAGAGAGGAAGACAGAGAGAGAAGAAGAGAGGAGAGACAGAGAGGAGAAGAGAGAGGAAGAGAGAGAGGAGAACAGAGAGGAGAAAGAGAGGAGAAGAGAGAGAGAGAGAACAGAGAGGAAGACAGAGAGGAGAACAGAGAGGAAGAAGAGAGGAGAACAGAGAGGAAAGAGAGAGGAGAACAGAGAGGAAGCAGAGAGAGAAGAGAGGAGAAGAGAGGAGAACAGAGAGGAAGAAGAGAGGAAGAAGAGAGGAAGAAGAGAGGAGAACAGAGAGGAAGAAGAGAGGAGAACAGAGAGGAAGAAGAGAGGAAGAAGAGAGGAGAAGAGAGAGAAGAACAGAGAGGAGAAGAGAGAGAGAACAGAGAGGAAGAGAGAGAGGAGAAAGAGAGGAAGAAAGAGAGAAGACAGAGAGGAAGAAGAGAGGAAGACAGAGAGGAGAACAGAGAGGAAGAAGAGAGGAAGAAGAGAGGAGAACAGAGAGGAAGAAGAGAGGAGAACAGAGAGGAAGAGAGAGAGGAGAAAGAGAGGAAGAAGAGAGAGAGAGAACAGAGAGGAGAAGAAGAGAGAAAGAGAGGAGAAGAAGAGAAGAAGAGAGGAGAACAGAGAGAAGAAGAGAGAAGAAGAGAGGAGAAGAGAGAGAGACAGAGAGGAAGAAGAGAGGAAGAGAGAGAGGAGAACAGAGAGGAAGAAGAGAGGAGACAGAGAGGAGAAAGAGAGAAGAAGAGAGGAGAACAGAGAGGAAGAAGAGAGAGAAGAAGAGAGGAGAAAGAGAGGAAGAGAGAGAGGAGAAAGAGAGAGAAGAGAGAGAGAAGAACAGAGAGGAAGAAGAGAGGAGAAGAGAGGAAGAAGAGAGAAGAGAAGAAGAGAGAGAAAGAGAGGAAGAAGAGAGGAGAACAGAGAGGAAGAGAGAGAGGAAGAAAGAGAGGAAGAGAGAGAGGAGAAGAGAGGAGAAAGAGAGGAGAACAGAGAGAAGAAGAGAGGAGAAGAGAGGAGAACAGAGAGAAGAAGAGAAGAAGAGAGAGAAGAAGAGAGAGAACAGAGAGGAAGAAGAGAGGAGAAGAGAGGAAGAAAGAGAGGAAGAAGAGAGGAGAACAGAGAGGAAGAAGAGAGGAAGAAGAGAGAGAGAAGACAGAGAGGAGAACAGAGAGGAGAAGAGAGGAGAAAGAGAGGAAGAGAGAGAGGAGAACAGAGAGGAGAAAGAGAGAGAAGAAGAGAGAAGAGAGAGAGAAAGAGAGGAGAAAGAGAGAGAAAGAGAGGAGAAGAGAGAGGAAGAAGAGAGAGAAAGAGAGAAGAAGAGAGGAGACAGAGAGGAAGAAAGAGAGGAAGAAGAGAGGAGAGAAGAGAGGAAGAAAGAGAGAGAAGAAGAGAGGAGAGAAGAGAGGAGAAAGAGAGAGAAGAAGAGAGAAGAGAGAGAGAAGAGAGGAGAACAGAGAGGAAGAAGAGAGGAGAAAGAGAGAGAAAGAGAGGAGAAGAAGAGAGGAAGAGAAGAGAAGAGAAGAGAGGAAGAAGAGAGAGGAGAAAGAGAGGAGAACAGAGAGAAGAAGAGAGAGAAGAAGAGAGGAAGAACAGAGAGGAGAGAAGAGAGAAAGAGAGAAGAGAGAGAGAAAGAGAGGAAGAGAGAAGAGAGAAAGAGAGAGAGAAAGAGAGAAGAAGAGAGGAAGAAGAGAGAAGAGAAGAGAGAGAGAAGAAGAGAGAAGAAAGAGAGGAAGAGAGAAGAGAAGAGAGAGAAGAAGAGAGGAGAACAGAGAGAAGAAAGAGAGAAGAAGAGAGAGAACAGAGAGGAAGAGAGAGAGAAGAAGAGAGAAGAAAGAGAGGAGAAAGAGAGGAAGAGAAGAGAGGAAGAAGAGAGAGAAGAAGAGAAGAGGAGAAAGAGAGAGAAGAAGAGAGGAGAAAGAGAGGAAGAAGAGAGGAAGAAGAGAGAGAAGAAGAGAGAAGAACAGAGAGGAAGAGAGAAGAAGAGAGAAGAGAAGAGAGAGAAAGAGAGAGAAGAAGAGAGGAGAAGAGAGGAAGAGAGAGAGAAGAAGAGAGGAGAAAGAGAGGAAGAAGAGAGGAGAAGAGAGAGAGAACAGAGAGGAGAAAGAGAGGAAAGAAGAGAGGAAGAAAGAGAGGAAGAAGAGAGAGAAGAGAGAGAAGAGAGAAAGAGAGGAAGAAAGAGAGAAGAGAGAGAGAGAAAGAGAGAAGAAGAGAGGAAGAGAGAGAGGAGAACAGAGAGAGAAGAAGAGAAGAGAGAGAAAGAGAGAGAAGAAGAGAGAAAGAGAGAGAAGAAGAGAGAAGAGAGAGAAGAGAAAGAAGAGAGAAGAGAGAGAAAGAGAGAAGAAGAGAGGAAGAAGAGAGGAAGAAGAGAGAGAGAAAGAGAGGAAGAAAGAGAGGAGAAAGAGAGAAGAGAAGGAAGAGAGAGAGAAAGAGAAGGAAGAAGAGAGGAGAAGAGAGAGAGAAGAAGAGGAGAAAGAGAGGAGAACAGAGAGAGAAGAGAGAGAAGAGAGAGAAGAGAAGAGAGGAAGAACAGAGAGGAGAACAGAGAAGGAAGAAGAAGAGGAGAAAGAGAGGAAGAAGAGAGAGAGAAGAGAGAGAGGAAAGAAGAGAGGAGAAAGAGAGGAAGAAGAGAGAGAAGAGAGAAGAAGAGAGGAGAAGAGAGAGGAGAAGAGAGAAGGAGAAAGAGAGGAGAAGAGAAGAAGAAGAGAGAAAGAGAGAAGAGAAGAGAGAAGAAGAGAGAGGAAAGAGAGAGAAGAGAAGAGAGAGAAAGAGAGGAGAAGAAGAGAAGAGAGAAGAGAGAGGAGAAAGAGAGAGAAGAGAGAGAGGAGAAAGAGAGAGAAGAAGAGAGAGAAGAGAGAGAAAGAGAGGAAGAAGAGAGAGAGAAGAAGAGAGGAGAAGAGAAGGAAGAGAGAGAGGAGAAGAGAGGAAGAAGAGAGAGGAAGAAGAGAGAGAAGAAAGAGAGGAGAGAAGAGAGAGAAAGAGAGAGAGAGAAGAGAGAAGAAGAGAGGAGAAGAGAGAGAGAAAGAGAGGAGAAGAAGAGAGGAAGAGAGAGAAGAAAGAGAGGAAGAAAGAGAGGAGAAAGAGAGAGAAAGAGAGAAGAGAGAGAGAAGAGAGAGGAAGAAGAGAGAAGAAGAGAGAGGAAGAAGAGAGGAGAAGAGAGAGAAGAAGAGAAGAGAGAAAGAGAGGAAGAAGAGAGAGAAAGAAGAGAGGAGAAAGAGAAGAGAGAAGAGAGAGAAGAGAAGAGGAGAAGAAGAGAGAGAAAGAGAGAGAGAAAGAGAGGAAGAAGAGAGAGAGAAAGAGAGGAAGAAAGAGAGAAGAAGAGAAGAGAAGAGAGGAGAAGAGAGAAGAAGAGAGAGAACAGAGAGGAAGAAGAGAGAGAAAGAGAGAAAGAGAGAGAAGAAGAGAGGAAGAGAAGAGAGAGAGAAAGAGAGGAAGAGAGAGAGGAAGAAGAGAGAGAGAAGAAGAGAGAGAAGAAGAGAGAAGAGAAAGAGAGAGAAGAGAGAGAGAGAAAGAGAGGAGAGAAGAGAGAGAAGAAGAGAGAAAGAGAGAAGAGAGGAAAGAAGAGAGGAGAAGAGAGAGAAAGAGAGAAGAAGAGAGAGAAGAGAAGAGAGAAGAGAGAGAGAAGAAGAGAAGAAAGAAGAGAGAGAAGAGAGAGAGGAAGAGAGAAGAAAGAGAGAGAAAGAGAAGAGGAGAGAAGAGAAGAGAGGAAGAGAGAGAAGAGAGAAGGAGAAGAGAGAGAGAAGAGAGAAGAGAAGAGAGAGAAGAGAGAGAGAGAAAGAGAGAGAAGAGAAGAAGAAGAGAGAGAAAGAGAAGAGGAGAAAGAGAGGAGAAGAGAGAGAGAAGAAGAGAGAGAAAGAGAGAGAAGAAGAGAGAGAAAGAGAGGAGAAGAGAAGAGAGAAGAAAGAGAGAAGAGAAGAAGAGAGAAAGAGAGAGAGAAGAAGAGAGAAGAAGAGAGAGAAGAGAGAAGAGGAAGAGAAGAGAGAGAAAGAAGAGAGAAGAGAGAGAGAAGAGAGAGAGGAAAGAGAGAGGAGAAGAGAGAGAAGAAGAGAGAGAGAAAGAGAGGAGAAGAGAAGAGAAGAGAGAAGAGAGAGAAGAGGAGAGAGAAAGAAGAGAGAAGAGAAGAGAGGAGAAGAGAGGAGAAGAAGAGAGAAGAAGAGAAGAGAAGAGAGAGAAAGAGAGAAGAGAGAGGAGAAGAAGAGGAAGAAAGAGAGAGAAGAGAGAAGAGGAAGAAGAGAGAGGAGAGAAGAGAGGAGAAGAGAGAAGGAGAAGAGAGAGAAGAAGAGAGAAGAGAGAGGAAGAAGAGAGAGAAGAAGAGAAGAGAGAAGAGAAGAGAGAGAGAAGAGAGAAGAAGAGAAGAGAGGAGAAGAGAGAGAAAGAGAGAGGAGAAGAGAGAGAGAAGAGAGAAGAGAAGAGAGAGGAAGAAGAGAGAGAAGAAGAGAGGAGAGAAGAGAGAAGAGAGAGGAGAAGAAGAGAGAGAAGAGAGAGAGGAGAAAGAGAGGAGAAGAGAGAGAAGAGAGAGAGAGGAGAAAGAGAAGAGAAGAAGAGAGAGAAGAAAGAGAGGAGAAGAGAGAGAAGAAGAGAAGAGAAAGAGAGGAGAAGAGAGAGAAGAGAAGAGAGGAGAAAGAGAGAAGAGAGAAGAGAAGAGAGGAAGAGAAGAAGAGGAAGAAGAGAGAAGAAGAGAGAGAAGAGAGAGGAGAAGAGAGAGAGAAGAGAAGAGAGAAGAGAAAGAGAAGGAGAGAAGAAGAGAGGAGAAGAGAAGAGAAGAGAGGAAGAAGAGAGAAGAAGAGAGAGAGAGAAAGAGAGAGAAGAGAGAGAGGAAGAAGAGAGAGAAGAAGAGAGGAAGAGAGAAGAGAAGAGAGAGAGAAAGAGAGAAGAGAGAGAGAAGAGAAGAGGAGAGAAGAGAAAGAGAAGAGAGGAGAAGAGAGAGGAGAAAGAGAGGAAGAGAGAGAAGAGAAGAAGAGAGGAGAAGAGAGGAGAAGAGAGAAGAGAGAGAGAGAAGAGAAGAGAGGAGAAGAAGAGAGAAGAGAGAGAAGAGAGAAGAGAAGAGAGGAGAAGAAGAGAGAGAGAAGAGAGAAGAGAGAGGAGAAGAGAGGAAGAGAGAGAGAGAAGAGAAGAGAGAGAGAAGAGAAGAGGAAGAAAGAGAAGAGAAGAGAGGAGAGAAGAGAGAGAAGAGAGGAAGAAGAGAGAAGAGAGAGGAGAAGAGAGAGAAGAAGGAAGAGAGAGAGAAGAGAGAGAAGAAGAGAGGAGAAAGAGAGAGAAGAGAGAGAGAGGAAGAGAGAAGAGAAGAGAGGAGAAGAAGAGGAGAAGAGAAGGAAGAGAAGAGGAGAAGAGAGAAGAGAAGAGAGAAGAGAAGAGAGAGAGAGAAGAGAAGAGAGGAGAGAAGAGAGAGAGAAGAAGAGAGAGAGAGAAGAGGAGAGAAGAGAGAGAAGAAGAGAAGAGAGAAGAGAGGAGAGAGAGAGAAGAGAGGAAGAGAAGAGAGGAAGAAGAGAGAAGAAGAGAGGAAGAGAGAGAGAAGAGGAGAAGAGAGGAAGAGAGGAGAGAAGAAGAGGAGAGAAGAGAGAAGAGAGAGGAAGAAGAGGAGAGAGAAGAGAGAAGAGAGAGAGAGAAGAGAAGAGAGGAGAGAGAAGAGAGAGAAGAGAGAGGAAGAGAAGAGAGAAGAGAGAGAGAAGAGAAGAAGAGAGAGAAGAGAAGGAGAGAAGAGAGGAGAGAAGAGAGAAGAGAGGAGAAGAGAAGAGAAGAGGAGAGAAGAGAGAAGAGAGAGAAGAGAGGAGAAGAGAGAAGAGAAGAGAGGAGAAGAGAGAGGAAGAGAGAGAGAAGAGAAGAGAGAGAAGAGAAGGAGAGGAAGAAGAGAGAGAAGAGGAGAAAGAAGAGAGAGAGAAGAGAGAAGAGAAGAGAGAAGAGAGAGAGAGAAGAGAGAGAAGGAGAGAGAGAAGAGAAGGAGAAGAGAGAGAGAGAAGAGAGGAAGAAGAGAGAGAAGAGAGAGAGAAGAAGAGAGAGGAGAAGAGAGGAGAAGAGAAGAGAAGAGAGGAGAAGAGAGAGGAGAAGAGAGAGAGAGAAGAGGAGAAGAGAGAGAGGAAGAAGAGAGGAGAGAGAGAGAAGAGAAGAAGAGAGGAAGAAGAGAGAGGAGAAGAGAGAAGAGAGAAGAGAGGAGAAGAGAGAGAAGAGAGGAGAAGAGAAGAGAGAGAAGAAGAGAGAAGAAGAGAAGAGAAGAGGAGAAGAGAGAGAGAAGAGAGAAGAGGAGAGAGAGGAGAAGAGAAGAGAGAAGAGAGAAGGAGAAGAGAGAGAAGAAGAGGAGAAGAGAGAGGAGAGAAGAGAGAGGAGAAGAGAAGAAGAGAGAGAAGAGAGGAGAGAAGAGAAGGAGAAGAGAGAGGAAGAGAAGAGAGGAAGAGAAGAGAGAGAAGAGAGAGGAGAAGAGAGGAAGAGAGAAGAGAGAGAGAAGAGAGGAGAAAGAGAGAAGAGAAGAGAGGAGAAGAGAGAGAGAAGAGAGGAGAGAAGAGAGGAGAGAGAGAGGAGAAGAGAGAGAGAGGAAGAGAGAGAAGAGGAGAAGAGAGAAGGAGAGAAGAAGAGAGGAGAAGAGAGAGGAGAAGAGAGAGAAGAGAGAGGAAGAGAAGAGAGAAGGAGAGAGAAGAGAGAAGGAGAAAGAGAGGAGAAGAGAAGAGGAGAGAGAGGAGAAGAGAGAGAAGAGGAGAGAAGAGAAGAGAGAGGAGAAGAGAGAGGAAGAGAGAAGAGAGAGAGGAGAGGAAGAGAGAAGAGGAGAGAGAAGGAGAAGAGAGGAGAAGAGAAGAGGAAGAGAGAAGAGAGGAGAAGAGAAGAGGAGAGAGAGAGAAGAGAGAGGAGAAGAGGAAGAGAGGAGAAGAAGAGGAAGAGAGGAGAGGAAGAGAGAGAAGAGAGAAGAGAGAGGAGAAGAGAGAGAGAAGAGAGGAGAGGAGAGAAGAGAGGAGAGAAGAGAGAAGAGAAGAGAGGAGAGAGAAGAGGAGAGAAGAGGAGAAGAGAGAGGAAGAGAGAGAGAAGAAGAGGAGGAAGAGAAGAGAGGAGAAGAGAGAGAAGAGAGAGAAGGAGAAGAGAAGGAAGAGAAGGAGAGAGAAGAGGAGAAGAGAGAAGAGAGAGGAGAGAAGAGAAGAGAGAGAAGGAGAAGAGGAGAAGAGAGAGGAGAGAGAGAGGAGAAAGAGAGGAAGAGAGGAGAGAAGAAGAGAGAGAAGAGAAGAAGAGAGGAGAAGAGAGAGGAAGAGAGAAGAGGAGAGAAGAGAAGGAAGAGAGAGAAGAGAGAAGAAGAGAGGAGAAGAGAGAGGAGAGAGGAGAAGAAGAGAGAAGAGAAGAGAGAGAGAGGAAGAGAGAGAAGAGAGAGAGGAGAAGAGAGAGAGAAGAAGAGGAGAAGAGAGAGGAGAGAAGAGAGAGAAGAGAGAGAGAGAAGAGAGGAGAAGAGGAGAGAGAGAAGAGAAGGAGAGAGAGAAGAGAGAGGAGAGAAGAGAGAGAAGAGAGAGAAGGAGAAGGAGAGAGAGAGAGGAAGAGAGAGAAGAGAGAAGGAGAGGAAGAGAGGAGAGAAGAGAGAGAGAGAAAGAGAGAAGAGGAGAGAGGAAGAGAAGAGAGAAGAGAGAGAAGAAGGAGAGAGGAGAGAGAGAGGAGAAGAGAGAGAGAAGAGAAGGAGAGAGGAGAGAGAGGAAGAGAAAGAGAGAGAGGAGAGAAGAGAGAAGAGAGGAGAGAAAGAGAAGAGAGAGGAGAAGAGGAGAGAGGAAGAGAAGAGGAGAGAAGAGAGAGAGGAGAAGAGAGGAGAAGAGAGGAGAGAAGAGAGAGAGAAGAGGAGAGAAGAGAGAGAAGAAGGAGAGGAGAAGAGAGGAGAAGAGAGAAGGAGAAGAGAGAGAGGAGAGAAGAGAGAGAAGGAGGAGAAGAGAAGAGAGGAGAGAGAAGGAGAGAGAAGAGAGGAGAGAGAGAAGAGAGAGGAGAAGAGAGGAGAGAGAGAGAGAAGAGAGGAGAGAGAGGAGAAGAGAGAGGAGAGAGAGAGGAAGAGAAGAGGAGAGAGAGAAGAGAGAAGAAGAGAGGAGAAGAGAAGAGGAGAGAAGAGAGAAGGAGAGAGAGAGAGGAGAGAAGAGAGAGAAGAGAAGAGGAAGAGAGAAGAGGAGAGAGAGGAAGAGAGAGAGAAGAAGGAGAAGAGAGGAAGAGAAGAGGAGAGAGAGAAGAGGAGAGAGAGAGAAGAGAGAGGAGAGAAGGAGAAGAAGAGGAAGAGAGAAGAGAGGAGAGAAGAGAGGAGAAGAGAGAGAGAGAGAGAAGGAGAGAAGAGAAGAGAGAGGAAGAAGAGAGAGAGAAGAGAGAAGAGAAAGAGAGGAAGAGAAGAGAAGAGAGAAGAAGAGGAGAGAGAGAGAGAGAAGAGAAGAGGAGAGAGAGAGAAGAGAGAAGAGAAGAGGAGAGAAGGAGAGAAGAGAGAAGAGAGAAGAGAAGAGGAGAAGAAGAGAAGAGAGAGAGAAGAAGAGAGGAAGAGAAGAGAAGAAGAGAGAGAGAGGAGAGAAGAGAAGGAAGAGAGAGAGAGAAGAGAGAGAAGAAGAGGAGAGAAGGAGAGAGAGAAGAGAAGAAGAGGAGAAGAGAGAAGAGAAGAGAGGAAGAAGAGAGAAGAGGAGAAGAGAGAGAAGAGAGGAGAAGAAGAGAGGAAGAGAGAGAAGAGAGAAGGAGAGAAGAGAAGAGGAGAAGAGAAGAGAGAGGAAGAGAGAAGAGAAGAGAGGAGAAGAGAAGAGAAGAGAGAAGGAGAGGAGGAGAGAGAAGAGAAGAGAGAAGGAGAAGAGAGAAAGAGAAGGAAGAGAGAAGAGAGGAAGAGAGAGAGAAGGAAGAGGAGAGAGAAGAGAAGAGAGAGGAGAGAAGAGAAGAGGAGAGAAGAGAAGAGGAGAAGAAGAGAGAAGAGAGGAGAGGAGAAGAGAGGAGAAGAGAGAAAGAGAGAGAGAAGAGAAGAGAGGAGAGAGGAGAGAAGAAGGAGAAGAGAAGAGAGAGAGAAAGAGAGAGAAGAAGAGAGGAGAGAGAAGAGAGGAAGAGAAGAGAGGAGAAGAGAAGAAGAAGAGAGAAGAGAGAGGAAGAGAGAAGAGAGAGAAGAGAGGAGAGAGAAGAGAAGAAGAGAGAAGGAGAAGAGAGAAAGGAGAGAGAAGAGAAGAGAAGAGAGAGAGGAAGAGAAGAGAGAGAAGAGAGAAGAGAGAAGAGGAAGAGAAGAGAGAAGAGAGAAGGAAGGAGAGAGGAAGAAGAGAGGAGAGGAGAAGAGAGAAGAGAGGAGAAGAGAGGAGAGAAGAGAAGAGAGAAGAGGAGAGAAGAGAGAAGGAGAAGAGAGAAGAGAGAAGAGAAGAAGAGGAGAGAAGAGAGAAGAGAGAGAAGAAGAGAGGAGAAGAGAAGAGGAGAAGGAGAGAGAGAAGAGAGAAGGAGAAGAGAAGAGAGAGAAGAGAAGAGAGGAAGAAGAGAGAGAGAGAAGAGAGAGAGGAGAAGAGAGAGAAGAAGAGAGAGGAAGAAGAGGAGAGAGAAGAGAAGAGAGAGAGGAAGAGAAGAGAAGAGGAGAGAGAAGAAGAGAGGAAGAGAAGAGAGAGAAGAGAGAGGAGAAGAGAAGAGAGGAAGAGAAGAGAGAGGAGAAGAGAGAGAGAGAAGAGAGAGAGAAGGAAGAGAGGAGAGAGAAGAAGAGAAGAGAGAGAAGAGAGAGAGAAGAAGAGAGAGAAGAGAAGAGAGGAGAGAGAAGAGAGAGAGAGAAGAGAGGAGAAGAGAGAGAGAAGAGAGAAGAGAGAGAAGAAAGAGAAGAGAGAGAAGAGGAGAGAGAGGAAGAGAGAGAAGAGGAAGAGAGAGAGAAGGAAGAGAAGAGAGAGAAGAGAGAAGAGAGGAGAGAAAGAGGAAGAGAAGAGAAGAAGAGGAGAGAGAGAAGAGAGAGGAAGAGAGAAGAGAGAGGAGAAGAGAGGAAGAAGAGGAAGAGAGGAGAGGAAGAGAGAGAAGAGAGAAGAGAGAAGAGAAGAAGGAGAGAAGAGAGGAAGAGAAGAGAAGAGAGAAGAGAAGAGAGAAGAGAGAAGAGAGAGAAGAGAAGAGAGAAAGAGAGAGAGAGGAAGAAGAGAGAGAAGAGAGAAGAGAAGAAGAGGAGAAGAGAGAGAAGAGAGAGAAGAGAGAGAAGGAGAGAGAGAGA